>JAOYMR010000006.1:26003108-26025028 GCA_025802075.1 Tenebrosternarchus preto | reverse complement strand
TAACACACTACAGACCAGTAAGAGCTCTGGGTAATGAACCAGACAGACCTCACTAACACACTACAGACCAGTAAGAGGGGTCCTGGTAAAGCATCCTAATGTGATCAGTTGCCCTCATCTGGGAGCAAGTACGAAGGAAGCCCAGGCTCGCTGTGGACAGGACATTGCACTACAAATAGTGGACATGGTCAAAGGCAGCGCGTTAGTGGGAGCTGTGAGTTTCTCCCAGAACTCAATTCAGTATCAAAGTATATATTACAGAAATTGTACACGCATACCTTGGCTAACTGACAGAATTGCTTTTCGTAAATAATTTAAGATTTTTCTGAAAAACACAGTTGCCTTGGCGCTTCTGGGAAAATTCATCAAAACTGAGCTGGGACTGTTTCCCGAATGTATTTGTGCCTACAGAGCATGTAGCATTTTGCTGAGTTGCTAAGCAAACACGTTCATTGAAATATATTTGCTGAATAATGTGATGGGAGTTGTTTTGTTTGAGCATACAGCTCTGTCTTAAAGGAGAAGTGACCCAGGTTCTTCTCACATTGGAAAACTTGCACAACCAACAACAATGCACCAAACAGCAGTCATTTTCTGCTGACCTACTTTCCTGATTTTAAACAACCAAAACCTGGAGTGTTCTGTCCCACTTACAGCAACCCAAAACTACAAACCATGAAAAAGAGAGTGGACCAAATCATAGTGGAAATGCACTGACCACTACGATGAAAAATGGGTCTTTTTTATTTTCTTTATCTTTTAAGAATTGGTTTGCCAACTAATGGGGGGGGGGGGGTGTAATGCTAAATGCATATAATATGTTGATGAATTGTTTGACACATCTACAAGCATTCAAGATTCATTACACTGGCATCTGAATTGGTTTTGGTTGAAGTTCCTATTACTGAATTTTATTTTTTTTTATTGTAATAATAGGTTTAACATGTCTGGAAGACATTTGCTATGAGTTTAACCAATTACCTCACATTCTTAGGTGAATGCACAGGTGTTGGCTAGCACCTTCAGCCCTGACTCTCAGCCCTGGATCAGTCTCGGTGAAGCCATAGGTCGAGTGCTGAAGGCTTGTTGCTCCTCCAAACAACCCTACGCTCATGTCCACATCACCACTCAAGGTGGGCCTAGGGGCTCAGCCCAGATTTCAACAGCTGGATCTCAGGAAACAATGCTTATGAACCAGCCATAAATTTGAAGATCAAAAAAGTGTGTGAATATTGGTTGCTGCACTTCATTAAAATAGTTCAGATGAATTCAAAGGAGGGAACTTGTTATATTTTCAGTTGTCTGCTCCCTAGTATTGGAAATGCACACTTTTTGCTTCATTTGAAATGTCTGCCTCCACCACAGTTTTTAATATATTGGTGCCTTGATTGAGCAAACTGTGTAGAAACATATAATGATGAATTGTTGGGGGGGGGTTGCCATTCAGGAGAGTGTTTGAAGAAATCGGCTGGGTTCCTGAGTTCAGCAGCTGTTGTTGGTCTGCTGGCTGAAGGTTCTGAGAATGGCCTTAACTTGGTGAACGCACTGTCTCTAGCAGAACAGTCTGGGATTACAGTAAGGCTGTTGTTTGTTTTTAAATGTTCCTTTTAAGTGTCTAAGAATATCAACTCTCTGCCCACCCATACACATGGTTTATAGAATTTAATCATTTCATGTTCTGTTGATTCTGTAGTTTCAGCAGATTTGAGTACAGTCTAAGAACGATGAGAATTGCCTACAAAGTGAGCTATGTTCTTCTGGTCTCACCAACAGGTAAAAAGAAGTCACAGCGATGACGCTCACATAGCCTGTATGGTGGAGGTGTCTGTGAATGGCAGCACCTATAAAGCATTAGGCTCAGTACAGGCAGGGGTGCCTGTACTGTTGGAGCTAAATGACAGTGTGTTCTGGCAACCAATCCCTCTCTCTGGAAACCTGCTCTTCTTTAAGGCCACAGGCTCACCTCAGCTCCTGTCTGCTGTTACTGGTGAGTTAACTGACTAACATCTAAACACTTCTAGCCATGTTTCATATGGAGTGATGATGGTGAGAGAGAACAGATATCACATGCTTCTCTAAGTAAAAGGCAATGCTGGATGATTTTGGGTGAATTTTTTTTTTTGACGGATCCAGACCTCAGCATTAAGAAACCAGAGGCTCTTTCAGCAACAAGAGCAGCAGGTCTGAACCCTGACATGATTTCAACAGTGAAAACCTGCTGAAGCAACTTGAAATGAAAGATGCTCCATCACATCTTTGGCTTGCAAGGCCATTTTTGTTCCCCACGTGTAGTTGGTTAGGTAGGTAAGCCCTTTGTAGTGACTAAGGTGCGAGTGGCTTTATGGTTGCCCAGAAAAAGTTGTAGTTAGGGTCTCTGACAGTGGCTGAATAAAGTGTGACCTATTCCTGGAATGGGATTTGGTGTTACAGAGCATCTGCCGAGAGGTGACCCAAGGCCCCAAGTCCTCCTGTTAGATAGCCACAGTAGCCGTATCTACAATTTTGACTTCATGGAACTGATGAAAAAACCTCACACCACACATGCCTTTCAGGCTGGAACAAAGCATTTTTCGAGAGTTTAAAGCACAATTGCTATAAGGAGGGGCGGAATTGGACAAGCAGAATGGCAGGACAAAAGCGCCATAAAACAGAGTTCGTCTCTTTTGCCATGCCTGGCAGAAGACGGTGACGGTTGAAAATACCCAGGCTGGATTCACAGAGATGTTCCCTATTAACAAGAACATGATCCTTGGTGTGTACACACCAAGCTTCACAAAAGAGAGGGCTGCGATGTTCATAGCATCTGGGCTGCTCAAGGTACAGGATACACCAGTCTTGACTTTGAGTGAGGATGTGGTCTCTGAAGAAGTGGTGATTACATGTAGAGGCCCTTTTTATCTTCACTCCTAATATACTTCAAACCAGGTTGAGGATGAACATTGCTCAAATTTTGGGTCCTGTACAGTGGTCAGCACAAGACCTATGGTCCACTTCAAAATGGCAAAAGAGCCTCAGCTTTAGAGAGAACCTGCTGAGCTTCTAACAACTGTAATTCCAAAATAATTACACTTTTTCACATTTTTAACAAATATTTGGCTTGTGCCAAGATTTAAGAATTTTGTTAATCAAACGTGGCATATTTGATGGTATTATGAATCATTTACCAAAGGTCATATATTTTACCTGTTTGGACCCTAAAAATTTTAGGCAAAAGTTTAAGTTAAATAAGTAATTATGATGCCTCACTTCTTCAGGTATCCTGGCAGCAGCTGGAGTTGAGATGGAACGCTTCAGTGCCTCCACTGCCTCTGGTGGTGACCAGTGGTTCTGCGTGGGGATACCCTCTCAGCTAGCAGATCTTGGTTCTTTGAAGTGTTTGGTGAAAGAGGCTGTACAACTCGCATTATAAATTCTTGCTAATTGAAAGTTGGTGGGAATTGCATTGTATACTTTTGTTTAGCAAGGTTGACTAATATAACACTAGGTCACCATTGTTGTGATGTGGAATTTACTATGAAGAGCTTTTCATAGCCAAACCTTATCTTTGGTCTGTAAAATACTAATACATATGTAGTAATTTGCAAACTACATTTGACTTTTATTTTGTGATGCAAAAAATAAAATGCAGATGAGACTAAAAGGAGAAAGAATGATTTAGCCTAATTGTTGAATAAAGTGCCTGTAAATGTATAATTGATTGCACCTAGTTATCTATTGCTGTTGCACATTGTTGCTATTGCAGTTTTGTTAAATTACATAATAGATTTTGCTAGACTTAATGCTGTTAAATTCAACTAAATTTTCTAACTTTTTTTTTACAACATCCTACTTTGCAGACTGTTGCACTGATAAAACGTTGACCACTAAAAAGTTTTTTTTTTCTTTTATTGTTGATTAAAAGTATGTCAACCAGAAGCTTTGTTTTCTGATTTTGCTCCTATTTATTTTTAAATGTATCCCAGTTTCTATGGAAACCCGTAGTTATTTTTGCTTCTTTTATGTTCACTATGTGCATTTGGGAGAGATGCGGAATATACAAGTCAAATTCTCAGGAATCGTTCAGAAAACAATGAAAATGCATAACGGTTTCCCTGTGTCTTTTCACGTAGTTTCACTTTAAAAGCTATATTATGTAATGGTTTTAGTCCTTATTAGGATTAGATCCGATTCTGCCATGGTAACTGACGAGAATCGTATGTGCAGTAACATTTTCTTTTTACTGTGTTGATTTAGTGGCAGGTAATTGCGTATAGCCTTTTTCGAATTTATTGCGCGTGCTTGGAGTGCTCTCTTTGCCCCGTTTAGTCAGTAGCTAACATTATCCACGAGGCTGTGCAGAATCAACAACGCCCGGTGACAGCCGGGTGCCTCTCCAACTATACACAGATACCAAAATAGGAGCACCGCACTCTCGTGCCTGCGGCTAATTTAGGGTCCATATGTTTTATCTGACCCAGTGAGACGCACGCGTGAGAATCTGTGTCAATGAATCACGGCGTGCTTCAAAAAGAAAACGATTGGTGTCACCCCTTCACATCAGGTAAGCTAAAATGTATTCAGAGGTTAGAGTTTCTTTGAAGCTTGCTTGATATTTTTATTTCCTGTCAAAACAAATACGTAGGTAAAAGTTTGGTCTTGCCCTGAGTGACGCGAGAGCTGAATGTTCGATGCAGATCACTTAAAAAAATACGGTATTAAACTTTTTAACAATAGAGGTAAAAAAAAAAAAAAGTTTCTTATTTTCTCTCCCAATTCTTTTAAAGAAATCATGTCAGCCAAGGATGAGTCTTACACATATGAATTCTGTGATTACTCTCATCCATCAGAAGTGCTGGATGCTCTTAAGGGCTTCTACACCAGTGGCTTATTCACAGACATTACCCTCCGCTGTTGTACAGGGCAGTTATTCCATTGCCACAAGGCTGTTCTGTCAGCCCGTAGTGCTTATTTTAAGGTAATGTTCACCTTAGACATGAGGGAACGTTCAAACTGTGTCATCAGTCTGTCTGGAGTGGACGTGGAGACTCTGAATGCTCTGGTTGATTATGTCTATACCTCGAAGGTGAGCATTACACAAGGCAACGTGCAAAGCCTCCTCGAAGCAGCTGACCTCTTTCAGTTTAGCTCCTTAAAGAAGGCATGCGAAGAGTTTTTGGTGCGTTTTTTGGACATCGATAACTGCCTCGGAATGCAGTCCTTTGCTGAGCTTCATGTCTGTGCTCTGCTAGAGCGCGAGGCGCGGAGAATCGTGCTCAGCAGATTTGAGGAGCTGATGTATCAGGAGGAGTTCCTGGGACTTGATCTCAAACGGCTCATGGCTATGTTGTCTGCGGAGAACCTCAACGTGTGGAAGGAGGAGACTCTATTAGAAGCAGTGGTGAAGTGGGTGAGCTCTGACATAGATGCTCGAAGAGGTCATATTCAGGGATTGTTACAGTGCGTCCAGCTTGAGGTGGATAACATGTACCTCCAAACAGCTTTAGAAGTGCACAAAGCATGTAATGAAAGTAAACTGAAATGTATCATCATGCAAGCTGTGAGGTCCTGTGGAAATGCCTTCACACTATCTTGCAAAAGGCTCACATCAAACATGTACATCATAGGAGGATATTACTGGCACCCACTGTCAGAAATTCACATATGGGATCACATATCTGACACGTGGCTTCAAAGGAAAGACATGCCAGACTACACAAGAGAGAGTTACAGCATCTCACTTCTACATCCCAACATCTACGTGACAGGAGGATATAGGACACAGACTGTGGATGCATTGGACACAATGTGGATTTACAACACTGATTCAGACGAATGGACACAGGGTTGTCCTATGATCAGTGCTAGATATTATCACTGCTCTGTGACTTTACAAGGCTGTATATATGCTATAGGTGGTTACAAGGGCGGTGCCCCTGCTCGTGACACTGAGTTCTATGATCCTTTAAAAAAGAAATGGTTCCCTGTGGCAGACATGATCCAAGGTATGAAAAATCCATTACATTTTGTAAAGATGTACTATAGAAGGGTATATATGCTACTTTATTTAATCTATTTTGATTTTATGATAAACTGTAAAACGAGAACTTACTTTGAGCTATACATGTTAACATGTAAAATATCTCTGAATCAGCCGTGTTTGTTTGTTTACCTTTTGAAGGTGTTGGAAATGCTACTGCATGTGTCCTGCAGGACAGAATCTATGTGACAGGAGGCCACTATGGTTATAGAGGAAGCTGCACCTATGACAAAATCCAAACATACAGATCCGACATCAATGAGTGGAGCATTACAACAATAAGCCCACATCCAGGTAGGGAACCTGAACTCTTTTGCATTTAAAGGAGAAGTAAGACATTTTTTAAAGTTATTCTTCTTCACATTAGGAAACAGACAATATACTGACACCTAGTGACCTGGATGTTTCAGAGATGCCTTAAATCTGTTTTAAACATGGCCATTTCCATGTGGGAGACCTGCTCTAAGGAACATAAACTGGTTAATTTGAGGACTACAAAGCAATGTTATTCTTCATCATATGAGCTGCACTTAGAATTTCTTTTAAAATAATAATCACTTTGATATGTATTGTTTGCTACCACCTGCTGGGGGTGGATCAGCATGAACAAATATAACAAATTCGTTATAAATCATTTAATCATTCCAGAGTATGGGCTTTGTTCAGTGTCACTGAACAACAAACTTTACTTGGTCGGTGGTCAGACTACCATCACAGACTGCTATGACCCAGACAGAGACGAATGGAGGCAGATGGCCACAATGAAGGAGAGAAGGATGGAATGTGGAGCTGCAGTAATTGATGGACGCATCTATGTGACGGGTGGCTATTCCTACTCTAAGGGCACATATTTGCAGAGTATAGAGCGATATGACCCTCAGTTTGACTGCTGGGAGGTAGTAGGAAACCTGCCTAGTCCCACTCGCTCTCACGGTTGTATTTGTGTATTCAGTGTGTAGCGCTAATTGCTTCCAAAAAGATGTAATGGGTGAGTGACTGCTGTGATAATGCTGTTTACATTTCTTAGGGACTTACCTAAAGACCTGAGGTAAGATGCATGTTGATCAGTGTCGCCAATAATGATCAGATTTCTTTTATTACTTATTTCTAAAATGTTTCCAAATTTTTATAGACACACAGACACATACGTTATATGTAGATTTTTTTTGTCCTAGTACTAAAGCAAATGAATGTTGGAGATGTACAAAAGTACCAAAATGAACATTCTGAATTCATATTGTGAAAACTGTGAATAGCCTTGCTGAAAAGACTTTGTAAGAGTGTATAAGAGTGTTAATGCAATATCTAAAAGCGGCTATATGAACATTTGTGCACTTTTCTGCTAATGCTGACTTTTGATGTTGAGATTTTCAAAGTGTTGAGATTTCATAGTGGAAAGTCATTTTTAAAAGTAATTTTTAAGTAATAATTTCAGGCATGTTTATTAAGTGTTGATATAAATAAAACTGTATTATATAATATATATATGTATATATATCTTCACTGCTGAACCGGTTTTTTTTGTTTCAACCCGTCATGTACCTGACCTAATTCAGCATATCAATCGGTCATCACACTGCCATCTAGAGGAAGACACAGGAATTACACAGGAAGAATGGCTCTTGTATTTCTTGTATACCTGTTCCTAGATTAGATAATGTTAAACTAAAGTTTGTTTACAATAGAGACCTGCAATACCAAAAGTTGTAGACTGAACCACTGTTGACTACTTAAATACTTCAGGTCAGCCAAGTTACTAGTACATAAAAGAACTTATACATTTTTTGCAAAAGGGGTACAGACAAGTTGCATGAAATTAATAGTTTATTTTTTAAATACATCATATATACAAAAACACACAAACAGTCCCCAAAAAACAATGAAATGGTAAAAAGCAACAATAAAACAAACAAACAAACAAAACCAACCAATCTGCCCCTGGCTTCATTTTGGAGTAAATCGAATGAAGTCCACCTGGATATCAATCTAAATAATAACAAAAATAACAGAAAAGAGCAAATTAGCCCTGATTTAGGACCAAATTTAGGACATAAATGAATAAATTACAATGATGTTAATCAGTGCTGTCTTCATATTATTTGCTATAAATTTGTTAAATGAAAACCACATAAAACCCATTTCCAGTAATATCTAATAAAAAGTGCGTTTTAGGGAAAATATTCATTGATCTTACCGATTTCTTTTTGTGGAACTTATAGGATGCCGGGAGGTCATACCTAAGCTCTGTGAAGAGAGAGCAAACATGAAGGTAACAAAGAATCAAGCTGGGGAAATTCTCAGCACAAAGTGACAGGCTTTAGACCATTTACTGTTCTATATATGAAGCATCAACTTGTTAATCAGATGATGTGAAAAGAAAAAAGAGCTGCATGCATTACCTGCAATGACTTCCATTTTCACTTTCCAATCATTGGCCTTCTTGCTTATATGCTGCAGAAAAAACAAAAGTTTTGTTTGAAAATCATCCAGCTGATTGTAACTGTAACTCTAGCAATAATCAGACCACTTACATCCCGTGTGGCAGTCTTATGGAGAGAGTACACTGCTCCACTAGCCATGGAAATCGCCGTCTTCAGAAACTGCATATCTATACCTGCAAATGAGGAACAGGATAACTGGATGCAGTAAGGGAATAATGAATTTGACTGAATTTGGCGTTTTGCTTGCGTCTCTTACCCTGGTTGTGCTTTGTGCCAAAGGGGGGGTTCATGATCACTGTGTCGAATTTCTTTGCGTATGATGATCCAATGGTGTGGACATCGGTTTGGACCATGTCGATGTTTGAAAGTTCAAATTCTTCCGCGTTTTGTTTAAAAATGTCTATTGCGTCTCTGTCTATGTCAAACCCTACACACAGTCTGATGAAAAACGGTACAACATTATAGATATGATGAAATTATGGTAATTATACATTTCAAAGATCAATGATACGAGTTCATTCTCACCCTGCATCCAAGACTGCGGCTCCTATGCTAAGCACTCCACATCCACACCCCAGGTCAGCAACCAGTTTATTTTTAATGTCATCAAACGTATTGTGGATGGTGTAGAGCATACAGCCTGAGATAAGGACAAATAAATGAAACATGTGGCCTGATCAAGTCAACCATTGTTTATACCGTACATATAGATTTTATTCATTAAATAAATAAATAAAAAGATGATCTGAGAATTCATGAGGATGATTTATAATAGGATACGTAAACTGTGATATCATGCAGCTTTACTGCACTGATTTCTCCAGTGTATTAAACCATCATACCTACCTGCTATATGGGGACTGGTGGGGTACTGTTCCAAGAGAATTTTTGGCTCCTCAAATCCATCAACTTCCTGAAGGCAACTTTCCAGTTCTTTCAGTTTCATAGCTACAGGTGTGTTGAGAGCACTTTCAATAGCTTTACCTGCTAAAAGGTTTTACAGAGAATGAATGCCAAGTGATGGACAATGAAACAAGAAAGTTTCAGAACAGCTCCCTAGTGTAGAAAATACACAGTAAGGTTAATAGTAATGGTACGGTTATTCTAAAAAAAGTGTACTATTAAAGTATGCAATGTTTATTTTTTATGCAAGAAGAATTTAATTGACATTATTCTGTTTTGTACTAATTATATCCATAGCGCTAGTGAATTGATTTCTACATGAACAATTCAGCGTCAATGTAATTTTAAAATGTGAAATAGAATTTTGCAATAACACCGATTTCTAGGTGCACTGTGGAATTTTATAGGGAGCAAATTCCAATGCACTATATTGAACTATTTTGACATCTTATAAAACAGCCCTCGTATGTTCTTTACCAGCTACTGAACTAGGGACCTGTTTGAAACATACCCAATTGATAATGTCACTAATTATACAGCAAGCGATCCTAAATGGGTATCTAGCTAGAAAAACCATTTTGTGCTTTTTTCGGCGTCGCTTTAAACAAACAAATGTACTTAATGTTATTGCATGTTCATGAACTATTATTAGTTCAAATAGACCCTAGCTACCATTACCTACACTAGTTGTGATAGTGGTATGATGCTTAAATAAAATGACTTGAGAATGACCCAATAGGTTTTCACCGCTGGCTCTCTGATAGTATACGGTCAGTATCGTCCAGCTTCCCTCCCTCTGTGGCCAAAGCGCAAATTAGAAATGATAGAGCACGTCTGTGGGATCATAGAGCTGTTCATGAACACAGCTACGCAAACCTATGGTCTCGCTTAATGCAGTTTGTAATATTACCAAAACAGAAGCGAGAAATTGCCTACAGGGAAGGTAAGCGCTTAATTTCTGGACCTAATGATAGCTAGCTAGATCCGACAGACGGCTATATCAGAAAAAGTACCCTCAAAGCTAATTGACGCTACACTAGGTAGCTAGATAAAAGCAGTTTGAATCTTTCCTAAAATAAATGTAGCTGGGTCGTTGCCGTGTATACCATGAGTATCTAAACAGATTGCATATGGTTTCACGGAAGATGTATATAGCTAGATGCCGTTTTCTGTACCAGTAGGAATACCGAACAAAAATACGTTTTAACGCACTTAAATGAACATACCTAGCTAGCTAGTGACCCGTTCAGTTATACAAACGTGTCCCACCATCTTTCGTTTCCCAACATTCCACTTCCGGATTGTACGTTTTGTGCAGTACTGTCAAAACCAGAGTCCTCAGATTTTGTCTATAGGTTAATCTTAATCCATATAATACAACGTTATTTTCATTGCTAGAATTAAAGCGAATCCTCAACAGTGTGGAAAAAATAGTTGTGCTTCCTTTTAGTCATAAGTAAATATTTTCAATATTTGTTCTTTGCAATTTACATAATAATTACATTCTTTTGTACTTTATGCTAGTGGTCGATCCATATGGGGTTTTTAATGGTCGATGCCAATATTTAGAGAGCATGGCGACCAATGGCCGATAAATAATCACAGTTATTTGGGTTTTTGCAATTTAAAATAACTATTGATTCATCATCATCATCAACAACAACAACAACAACAATAGCAATAGTAGTAATGAGATGCAAAATTTCTTACAAAATTATTGCATTAACATTTATAGCAGGGTGCATGACAGTGATGATACAGGGCATTAACTAGTGCAGAAAAGCACAGACACTGTACAGTATCTAGACACCCATCCATTTTTTTCCTCAAAACATTGGCAAGTTGATTGATAATGTTTCAAACTCCTGTTAACATAAGATAACATAAGCTAACATCGGCAATTGACATCAACTAACGCTAACTCTCAAATCATGTTGGGAGAAGAACAGTGGGTTTTTTTTTAGCTGTGTAAACTAGTTAGCTAGTTTAGCTGATTAATGGTTTATACTAACATTACAATTTCCAAATAGCATTACTTGCATTTTCTCAATGACCAGAATCAATCAAATTATACAGACAGCAAACACTGTATATGTTATTAAGAATGACCAGTTAAATATACTGAGCTTTGAAAGATAGCATTTAAAGTCTTACAATTACATCCAGAATTGCCACTTATTACATCCAGTATTGGCATACAGTTTCACAGCACCAACCCGTCTGCTCGTAGTTAGCGAAATGGACACAAGGAGGAGCTCTAATATAGCTCCACACGAGCCAGATTGACCGGGCTATCTGCGTTGTGCCTGTAGGCATGTTTTGATTATAGGCCTCATGAGTGCATCAACCAATGCTGATTATCTCAAATTGTCATTAATCGTGTCGATTGATCAATCATTCGACCGCTAATTTATACGTTGCGTCCAGTTTTTCCTCAAAGAGTTCTCACGAACCCTGTAAACAGTCCATATTTTTGCTTTATCCCAACTCCAGTATGTTTGTACCAAGCATTTAGTGTTCTTGTTTGCTCAGTCAGACCTAAAGGGAACTGGGATAAAGTAAACCATGGACTGCTGGGGCTTCTCTAGGAAAGTACTGTGAAATAATGTATACATTTTTTTCACAATGCTTTGAATGAGATGTCAGTAATTTTTTACAGAACTCTGGTGGGATACATAACAGTCTTCAACAGAAAGCATAATTACAGGGAAGAACATTATTTTATATGCTTAATGATAAAAACAGGTTTTAGACAGTATTCTGTGTAAATATCATTCTTATTTACTCAGACATCTGAACTCTCTTTTTTTTTTGCATTACTGAACCCAGACTGCATGAAATCCCTCTCCTCACTGGTCCTGTTTTTTGTTTTTATTATTGTTCATGAAGCAGGAGCAGTTACCACAAACAACATCAGAACATGTGAATGAAAAGCTGGCCAGTCCGTCCCAGTAGCTTTAATGAGCCGGCGAGACTGTTTTACTTTCTATTATGTGGATGTAGAAGATTGTGTTTTTTTAATGTATGCAATTTAAATGCAGGGTGGAGCAGTATTTAGTAAGGAAGCATTTTATAGCTTAAAATGGTTAAGGAGATTGAGTGCGAGTGATGGGGAGATGTGGTCAGGGCTGCTGTGGTAAGGAAACCTAAAGCCTGCTGTCTGACCAGCACCACAGTAACAGCATAGTTACCATTCTTCCTCCAAACCTCAGGCTAGAGCCACGCCAGTTCTTCTCACCGAGTGCCCAGAACCTCCCCTCCTGCTCTGGGATGAATGGAGGCTGGAGGACTGTGTACACAGTGTGTATTGAAGCACTGGCAGAGAACAAGATTCAGAAAACGCTATTTTGTAACAAGAATGGTGCTTTTCATGGCAAACATGTAACTTGGAGAAAGAGTAACACACAGCAAACAAGCAGAATAGAACTAAATTAAACAGGGGAAATGGGAGGACGTAACTAACAGACACACTGTACAAGGGTGGTAACGCAATTTTTGCACTCTAATAAACTTGCGGATAAGATGACCCATAAGTTAGCATTTTTATCTACACAATAAAACATTAAATTAGGTTAATGAGGAGAGAAGAGGTACATGGCATTCTGTGAATCCTTCCTGTGCTTCTCTACACATGGCCAAGCGCTCACACCCCCAGGCTCTCCAGTGGCAGACATCACACAGCTTCCCCTCAAACATTCTACCCAAACAGTCTCCTGGTTGGCCACAGTCTCTCCTTCACTCGTTTGTGAGGCCACTATGGGGTTGTCGGTCCCTGTGAACCACAACAGTGTCACTCCCCACCCAGACCCATTAGCCCTCCTCACTCAAACATTGCTTCATGACAAAGAGATCCTCCCATGGTGCCTGGAGCTTAAGGAAGCATCCCTTCCTGTGATGTGGGTTGTACAGCCACATTCACATCCCTGGTGGGAGTGGCTGTCCCTGACTGCATGTGTTGTAGTCTTGTTTTTGATGTGTCGTCGGTTTTGCCCTGGTGCATGGCATAGAGATGGTAGCAGAGTTGTTTGCCATACACTGCCATTCTAGGTGAGCCGATCCTGGTGGACAACCAAACACGAGTCCTGTGGGTATTCTGTACTCACAGAACGCCAGCAGGAGCAGCATATCAGCAGCATCAAGGGCAAGGACAGTCCCATTTGCGCTGGTTTAGTGTGGTGACGTTTGCGAGCTGAGTGTTGAGAGCCCAGTTGAAATGCTCCACCAGCAGGCCATTGTTGATGGAGGGAGAAGTGTAGTCCAAGTCTTCTAGCCAGCCAACTGGTGGCAGACCTCAACCATGGCTGTTGGCTCAAGTCGTTTTGGGTGATCCAAACCAGCATTAAAACTGCTAGTCACTCTGACATTGTGGCCGTAATCTGGTCTAGGACCACATATGCCTCAGGCCACTTGGTGAAATAATGCATGGCTGCTGTTACAGCCTCTTTGGTAGAACATGATCATGGTGTTACTGTGTAGGCGTTCAGAATGGTGTCCACCATGGCATGGGCCACCACGGCACTGTCTCCACCTTTGCTATGTCTGTTTCCATACCAGCTCCACCCTCCACCCTGGAAAGCTGCCCGAAGGAGGTTGCAGTCTTTGGAGTGCAATTGGCAGTTTGCAGGCTTGTTAACCTGGAATAACTTCTCCAGGTTTGCTAGTGCATTGTTGAAGTGGGAGAACCACTGAGTTATTCAATAATGGGGAGCACAGAGGCACACGACATCCTAGGAATATTCACCATGCTTCTCTCTGCATGCCCGTCATCACATGAGCTGCAAAATCTATGACGGATTCCACAGTACGAACAATCGTAACAGTTTTAACTGTGGAATGTAATTCATCGTAGTATTTTTTTTTTTGCTTCTTTTGTGGTTAATTTGCAACTTTCTTCCTCTGTAGAATAGCTCTTTATAAAAGCTGAAGGGTAGTATGGTATTAGTTTGATGGAACATTATTTTGTTTGTCATTCAATACGGACTGTTTATTTTCCACCACAAACACAGCCTACACTTACATGTGTACAGACTGTTCTCATTAAGCAAGACAACACTGATGAATGGGAAAGCTCTTCCATTCTCCCATACTCTCAATCTCTTTTTGAATGAACAAAGCAGTGAAGCTGTTTGTAATACCAACCGTGATTAACAGGGGGCAGTATAGCCCAACTTTAGGGTTTGGAGCCTGGGCAGCAGCCCCGTGACCAGTTTCCTGATGGCGTGCTGTTCCCAGACAGGCTCCGTTGCCCTCTGCAGCCTGATGTTTTTCCTGGCACGCGGTGCCCGGCCAGTGGCAGCCATGATGAGGAAATGATAATCGACAGTGGTCAGAGCAGCACTAGCTGTCACACTCGTTTAGAAAAATGTCATTCCCCTCACTTTTCTTCTTGTTGGCCTGCAGAAGCTGGTTTTACATTCTTTTGAAATGGTGTGTCTATCCACTGTGAGGGTGTAGTGGAGGTTCTTGTTATGGTGTGCTCATGTTTATGTCTGCTATACTGAGTTTAAGGGTCAAATCATTCACTACGTGAACTACATAAATAGAAATAGTCAGGAAATTCTCCAGCTTGCCTACACTGGAAAAAGTAACTTTGGCCCACCTGTCACCTCTTAAGACCTTCCAGTTTCAATGATATCCTATTCCAGTTTCAATTTATGCTTGTCTTGATTGTGTAGGTAGCATGATGTTCATCTCAGTTGTCCTTCATCCGTAATAAGATGTGTGCTTCTGAATTACTGAGAGAGAATGAGAGAGGGACGTGTGAATGAGTGGTGGAGTCCGAGCGCCAGGGTGACGCAGCCGGCCGCAAGAGAGAGCTTATAAAATGTGAATCATCTTGCACCCTGTTTTTAGCCAAACCATGAAAATGCTGGAATGAGAGGGCACTTAATTTAGACTCCTCTTTTTTAACTTTCCTGTGGCTGGTAATTCATGCATGGCAGCAGACCGGATTTTGGGGGAGAAGGCAACGAGGGCCGTTGGGCTCAGGGGAAGCGGCAACTTCCCCAGCACCCGACTCTGGTGCCCGTTTGTATGCCCACGGAGGCACTGTCCTCAGTTAACTGGGCACCAGGGAGGAAAGGAGATGAGGACAGAAATGAGTGAGAACATTAAAGTAGGAGCGCGTTTGTAGAGGGAGAGGTATTGTACCGGCTCACAGATTCTCCTCTCTTCTCTCAAAGGAATGTAATGGTATATTGAACCAGCGATTAGGAATTTTGTTGTTGTGGCTTGGGCAAGGCATTGATCTTCAAGTGTCTGCCTTCTACCCAGTGTAAGCGATCATTTGGTTGCGTGCACTCCCTCGGATAAATAAAGGTTCTGCTTATAAAGCATTGTGTTTGTTACGCAAGTGCCCTTAGAGGCAGGTGAAAAGTTTGAAATCACTTGAAACTGGGACAGCAGCGTTTTCTCCTGTTTGCTGGAGAAAGTGCTTTTAATACACTCATCTTACTCTTCTTGTAACAAACGCACTATTATGTAATTCACGGTATAAATGTTGTCTACGTTCCGCACGGTCTATTTCCTCTCCTGCTTAAAGTTAAGCATTAGGCATGTGTTTTTACTGGAAAATATGCTGTGCCCAATTTTGCAGTGTTTACACCAATGCGTGAAATTGATTTCTTTATTGTCATTGCATGTGAAATGTGAAAATATGTAGTATTTAGTCATATCATTGTGCACAATTTTGCAAATTTCTTACATGCCACATCTAGCATACTGTGGCTGTACAAAGCAGAGATTTGGCAGCCATAGTTTCGGTGGGTTCACGTAATGTTGCATTAAGCTTGATTGTGTAACATTTACTGATGCATCTACATTACAAACCATCTAAACCTTATTGAAAAACCTCCTCTTTTAATTTTTCCATTTGTATTGTAGACAGATGATGGTTTCTCTCTTAGTTTTCATTTTTAATTATTTTTAACATGTCATAACCCTTTAATGGGGGGGGGGGGTGTTAGGGTTTGAACAAATGTGAAACATTTGAACGTAGGTTTTCAAATTACAAGAAATGCACAATCATTTCAAAGCCAAGCACAAGTACATAGTACTTGTTTCCAACTATTTCAGGGTATATCATGAGTTAAGAGTCTGACTTTATGGAAACAGAAGAGTTTGAGTTTATAGTCAAGTGAGCTGGTTGGCACCCACTAATGCATCCATCCTATATTATCTAAAGGTCTTACTGGGCAGGTGATGTTCCAGCTACATCCAGTGCGTTTGCAGTGCATGTGCTTCCCTTCTGTCTTCGCTTTGCTCTCTTTCCAAGGGAAGTTTTGTTGACAAATTAAGACGTGTCATTTCAGTTTAAAATGCCCTGCCTGGACTGCAGCAAACATTCCTTCAGCTCATAGCAACACACATACACACAGTCTCAGTGTATAATAAGCACTACCCCAGCTCTGCGGTTTGTGTTACCCCATGTGCAATCGTGGAGAGGCCACATGAAGAGGTCTCGGTATTAAAGGACAAGTCTTGGTTGGGAGGGATTTTGTCATGCAGCAGGAGTGTGTTTTTTGCTTTTTTTTTTCTAAATTTTTTGGAGAAATTCAGCCACTGCTGCATTAGGCAGGCAAACCACACTTTTCTCCTTCTTTACAGACCCTCACCACCGGAAGAGCACAGGACAGTTTACTAGCCAGGGCTTTCAGTTAAGGATTAATTAGGTGTAGCTTTTCAATTATTGGCAGACAAATACCAGTTCTACATACTTAGCTAAATATACTAACGGTACAAACGAAGATATATAAAATTGCTGTACATTACACAAATTTTAATGTAAAGAAGAAAGTACGAAGTAAATTGTCTGTGACATTTATTTTGATCAATCTGTTTTTGTTTAACTCTGTCAGTTCCTTTATGTTAATTTATCACTTGTTTAGACAGAGAAATTTCACACATTTCATGTTTAAGACTTGACTAGGCCAACAGAGACTGTTATTGTTTTGATGTCAAAATATTAATCTTGATCTTCATTCTCAATAGATGAGATGTTTGAGACTATATGCTTCACTGGATAATCTCTTTATGCCATGGCACATTAATTCTTCCTCCATTTTTCTCTATTCATTCATCCATGCATCTCATTGTACATCCATCCACCCATTCGTGTGTCTGTTCTTCTGCTCATCCATCCATCCATCCATCCATCCATTCCCACCTGCTGCTTATTCGTCTTCAAACAGGGGAGAAAGGCAGAAGTACATGAAGACAAGAAGAATCCATTATTACAGAGAATCCCAGAATAGACATCTTTTTATTACAAGCCGGTCCAGTGGTGGTGGTGAGGAAATTACAGGGAACTCTTCTCACACATAAAAAAGGTTGCAATGCTGAAACCAGGAACCTCAATAAAGGATAGATTAGAAAATCTTTAGTTTTGACTCCCCCCGTGTTTTTGAAAAATTTCTTCATTTTTTTCAGCTTCTCGTCAGAGTTTTGTTTTATGTTTGAGCTGCAGCAGGCTGTTTTGTGGCTTTCCTCTCAAGCCTGCGGTAAGCAAATATGCTCACTTGTGGCTGGCTGGGATGCCACTCCTGAACGTAACATCTGTTGAGAGGAAGATGTTGAAAGGGATAGGGCTACAGCATGAAAAAAGCTGCTAATCTCATGTTCGGATTTTCAAATTTGTGTCATGTGTTGAGTTGAAGGGCAATAACAGTGTGCTTGGTCTGACTCAGAATGAGGAAAGATCAGTGGGTCTTTAGATCTTCATACTCCTTCATGGTTCCATCTTTCTGTGGCAGACAAGTGCACATCAAAGACAAATGAGGAGAATGATCTTGTAAGTGGTTTTACTCACCCAAGCTATGCATCCTCTCCTTGATTGGACATTTTGTTCCCCCATAAATAGCTCATCTTCTACATGTAGTAAATATACAACAGATGTACTTTGTGCTTTAGTGAACCAGCTAAATACAACGCAACATTTTTTTTTTTTTAATGGATCGTAGTCATTTCAACGGTCCACCTGGAATATGTGTTGTAACAATATAGCAGTTCTGATGGTTCTGTTCCATTTGCTTTTGACAAACAGAGGGGTGTGTATGTTGGAGCTCCAGGTAAAGGCCCTTTGCTCACACCCCAAAGCAGCAAACAGCTTTGACAATAAGATCGCCTTGAAATACAAAGACACCTCTGTGGAATCAGCCCTCTGTTGTCAAGGGTGTGGGTCAATTTTTTTTGTACTTCTAGCAAATCACAGTCACACAGGGCATGAATAAAAAATGAGGCAGGGAATCAAACCGGGATGCTTGTGTGTTTGGTAAATGACTCCCCAGTGCCCAGCTTGCTGGTTGTAATGCAGCATAGGCTGCGTGTCCAGGTCCGTCAATAAACACTGAAATTAGCAACCTAAAACAAAGGCAGTGAATCTTTAATTATTTGAAGAGAGGCCTGTCTGGTGGTAAGAATCTGGAGATGCTTGCAGTTCACAGCCAGACAAATGCCACTATAATCACTTCCAAAGAAAACCTCTTCTGGTGAGCAGACATGCTCGTGGAACTCAAGGCGTCTCGCACTAAGGGTACCAGAACCCGACCTTTAACCATTACAGCAGAAACATCTACAGAACTACAGATCAGCAGCAAAGGCAGTGTCTCACCATCACCGCCACAGCCGGGAGAACCAGCAGTCTGGTGGTGGTACTGGGCATTGTGGGCCACTCCCTACATGTTGCTAATTGGTGTAATCACTGCAGTAATGAGGTACAGTGGTTTCTGTGAGTGTGATTACAGGTCATCAGCTCCCAGAGGAAATGAGGGGTTGGGGAGCCGTGGAATTCTCTGTGATATGGGTGTCGTTACGCTTTTACGGGATGTGTGAGTGAGGCGTGTGCTGTTGTTTTGACGCTGTTGCTGATGGTAGCGGCTGTCAGGCATTCTGTGGGGAAGTAAACAAGTCTGCTTGCGTGGGTGCAGACGGCCTTTGATATCCACCAGCTTCCTTGTTCGAGCCTTATCTCGGTGTGTTAGAGTTCGCCACTTTCTACAGGATGCTGTGCCGTGCGTGCGTGTGTGTGTGTGTGTGTGTGTGTGTGTGTGTGTGTGTGTGTGTGTGTGTGTGCACGTGTTCTTTGAGGTGACAAGGTATTGTTATAGTTAAAATGTGTGGATTGAGGAGTTTTTGTAATTTGTCCTGCTCAAATGTCCTTATTGGGCCTGAAAATGATAGTGCTTTTATGCCTTATGTATATAAGTATTTTCTGACCCATATAATTGAATAATTCTCCAATATCCTCCTGTATGTAGAAAAGCAAGAGTCTTGAGTCTCAGTTTTTCCTTCTGCCATTTTCATTGATACAAGTTTCTTTTTTCACAGAATTCAGTGACTCACGAAATACGTGTTTATTTCAGGTCCTGTAATGTGGTGTTGTTCACTTAGTTTATTTTTCTGAGTCTCGCTTTCCTTGAGGAATTCTGAATCACTGTAGTATGTGGATGATAAACTCATTCTACAGACCTTAACACAAACACCCAGCTACATTTAGGACTCACTGCCCAATGTTTTTTCACACACAGATGATGAAATAGGACATTCACCATCAAAGTCCACTGTGAGATATTTCTGGAGAATAATTTTCCTCCATCTGAAATACTGAGAAAAGGAGTCTTGTTTTCAACTTGTTTGCTATGGTTAGTTTGTCCTCAGGTGAAGAAGAATGAGTTAAGTCTTCTGTATCCTCTGCTCTGACCAGGGGCAACCCCAGATTCCCTCTGCCCCCACAGGGTAGGGACAGTGTGAAACTTATGTTGAAACTGACGCACAGGGATACAGTTAAGAGACAGTTCAGCGGTATTAAGGAAGTGATTCATTATGTTCATGGTTACTAAATGTTCAGGTGTACAGTATTATCAGATGTTCAGTGCTTCCGAGAAATAACTGAAAATGTGCAGACATTGTGCAGATTTCACAAGAAAGAATTAATTATTGAGAACAATTATTCAATAAAATATTGGACCCAGGGCCTGTTAGTTCCAGTATATGTTATTCATATCGGTTGCTGAGAATATTTTTTCCTTTCAGTGTTTGTCATCCATAATCCTCTTTTTTTCTCCCTCTCTCTGTTGTCAACCAGCTTCACAGTAATATCTAGAATGTTCCTTAGAACTGTGCATACCAGCTTTACTGTAATATCTGCAGGGTTTTTTTTACAACTGTGCACACTGCTTGTAAAAGTGTGTTGGCATCATCAACTAACCAATTCTGGACAGCTTGAGCTAAGTGACAAAGCCAGCCAGGTGGAACCAACTTCAGTGGATGATTTTACTTTTGAACCTGAAATATATACATTTATCTGAACTTTATAACCTCAAACTGTCAAACATACAGTGAGGGTGGAAAAAGAATATAACTTAATAATAATTTTTCATGTAATCATTACATGAATACTGTAAGTTTTTTTTTTTTTTTTACTTTAATGAAAATGCAGTTTTGTTTATGCTACTCACCTCAGCAAAAAGGATAGTTTAGTTAAAATAGTGACAGAGACGCCTGACCTAGATTCTTTGCTAGTGTTTTATCTCCAAATGTCTGGAGGTCACTAGCTGTGGTGATTAGCTGTTCGGCTTAAATCATGATATTTTTTTTTTTAAGTTTCTTACCCCAAGTAAAAAAAAAATAAATAAATAAATAAAACATTTGGGGAAAACATTTTTTCCTTCAAAATGTAACACATTAATCAATGAAGTGATAAAACAAATGCGCAATAAAATTCATGTGAATTTTATTGTGAAATGGTTCATTTTTATACCTTACTGTGCATGTTTGTCGTAAGAAGCAATATATTCCCAGGAAATTATGCTGAGGGTCTGTCTTAGACCGAACAGCAGCAACACCTCTTGCTGCAAAGGTCAATATTGACTCATACTGTAATTATAACTCCCTCAACGTGACTTGCTGACCATCAGCAGTGCCACATGGAGTCTTTCTGATTTGGATTACCTGATCAAGGGAAGTCTGAGATTTTAATTTGGACATGATCAATATTTATCTCTTACCACTGCAGAGCTCATGCCTGCTGTGTTAGTGGTGAACAGCAGCACATTTAAAACGAGTATCAAAATATTATGCTGCAAAAGAAACGGCTCAAAGCAATGGCGCCTTCCTGCACGTTATGTAACAATAGGGGATTGTAATATTGTTATGATCCTGTTGTCATTACAGGAGTGGTCGAGATCAGCATCGTTAGGATTAAGTTGTCCTTAGTTCGTCAGACTGTCTCAGATGCAAAGCCCATGTAGAGATGAAGAGGTGCAGACCCTTCTCTCCTCTACCTCTCTCTCTTACTGCCTTGTCAATCAATGGGGAAAAAGTAGTTAAATCTCTCTGTTAGCCATATATATAATTACAGCTTGCCAAAATGTTACTAAATATGCCCTCACTGGGTTTCTGGTTTAGTTTTTTCCTCCCCTTTCGCCTTTTGAAGGACTTCTAATTGGTGGAGACAGTGTGTCAGGATTAGAGGCTGGGAATTTTAAACCCCAAGGGGGGGGGGGGGGGGGGGGGGGGGGGGGGGGGGGGGGGGGGGGGGGGGGGGGGGGGGGGGGGGGGGGGGG
>JAOYMR010000006.1:25970571-26003008 GCA_025802075.1 Tenebrosternarchus preto | reverse complement strand
CACTGCCCCCCCCCCAATCTATGCAGCGGCCTTTTTGAGGGCTGCATGGGACTGCATGCTGACCATTGCCAGCCTCTTGGTTCTTCTGCTTCATTCTGTTCCTGTACCTACAGACTGTTATCCTCAAATACACACAGCAAGCTAATCCTGCCGCAACCTCATTAGGCCTGATGACTGACGGGTGGCTCATTTACAAGCTCGCCCTCTTAATGGGTGTAGAAGAGCAGTTCTCAGTCGGGAAGTTTATTATTTATGGGATTTCCAATGATTAAAGGACGGCAAAAGTTTAATACGGTCATGATTGTTCACTTCAGTGGAAATGCAGATAGATCTGAGTATTCAGACACTTCACAGATTATATAAATGTGTAACGTTGGTATTATAGAGACTGCCAGAGTTCCATGTGACTTACGTTGGTGAAATCAGAACATCCTGTACCGTGCAGTTTAAAACTGAAAGGCTAATGTATACACCCAGTCTCCTCTGGGACATTTCGACAATCTGATAGTGTCAACGAACCTGGTTGCCAACTAGACCGAAAAAAAGAGAAAAGAAATAAAGGAACACATAGAGCAGACAGTAGTTCAGGTCCCTGTGGTGGCACCAGCGTGGTCCGACGGCGTGTTGAGCCGATCGGACAGGTGCATGAGAGCAATCAATCAGCTTCTTTCATCACCTCCTCCCCACCAGCGCCGTCGGTTCAGAGTCCGTTCCGGGTGGGGCTGGGGGGGGGGGGGGTCCACGCCGCCGTCTCCGCTCCGCTCACCTCCCGCCTCAGGCCGCGCGGTCTAAGCAAACACGCCGTACAAAAGGCCCATAGTGGTGCGGCCGGTGAGCCGAACGCGCCGCGGCCCTGGACCGCCAGGCTCCTTCAGCTTCTCTTCCGCGGCCGCGTGGGACGTGTCGGCCTTCTGGACCTGAGCGAACAGCGGCGGCCTTTCTCGACTGACACAGACCGCCGTCCGAATCAGCTTTTCATCTGTTTGGGAAAACAGAAACGGATGTAAATCACCACACGCAGTAAAGAACAGTGAGATGAGAGGAAACTGTACAATGATATGGAGAAGGTACAATACTGTATGTACTGTGGCCCAAAGAGACAGGGTATAGTACAGAACCCTGTTGTGCTTCTCTATGTGACCTGGGGCACTAGTCAGTAAACATATGAACAATAAAAGAGCATCTTGGAGCGTTGTGAAGGTGCCCGTGCTCACTGCCCTGCTGGGTGACCTCTTACTGGAACCCGGGAGCCATGTTCCCTTGTGAGGGCAGATGGAATTTCTCACACAGCTTTAGTGCTTCAAAGTCCAATTAAACATTTTGCACGGGTTTCAACAGCAGTGAGCCCTACAGACATACTGAATAATGCTGCTAATGATTTTTGAAGGTTTTCTATGGAGTAAATGTATTGACATATTTGGCAATGTATAATATTTAAGGTATACTTTAACCCAGGCTTTTGCAGCATGAGTTATGAAGTTTACCTGGTGCTCCCAGTTTGCTAATATAAACGAAAGTTTAACCTATGCAGATTGTAGATTGTAGATAAGTTATCCACAGTTACAGTAATTTTCCACAGTAAGACTGTACGGTATCAGTTACAGTAAGACTCCTTCAGTATCATTTCTTCACAGTACTAATTAACCTGCCCTGTAACTGGCTTTGACCTCTTAGGAAATTGGGGCACTACAGCATCACACTGAGTTGTATCTTTTTTTTTTTTTTCTTTGCTATTTTACCATGGGTGTGTTGCAATAAGGTTCAGTGGACCTGGAGCTGTGAAGGGATCAGGGAATGAAAGGCTAAAAGGAGGCCAACCAGTCTCTCTCTCTCTCTCTCTCTCTCTCTCTCTCTCTCTCTCTCTCTCTCTCTCTCTCTCTCTCTCTCTCTCTCTCTCTTTCGCTCGCTCTCTCCACACCCCAGGTAAAACATTTACACTCAGTCAATAAATGTTCAAGCTGTTTTGCCATGTGTACTTGTGCAGGTAATGCAAAACCTGCCCATTTGTTGAGCTATAGGAGAGTTCAAGAGCAGCTTCACCACCACCTCACCTCTTGAGATGTTAGCGGCATTTCTCTGTCAATAGAAAACCTGCAAGGTATAAGGAACAAGCATAAAGCTTCTGTTTGGCACTATTATGTTATTATAGTTATCTTGTAAAAACTTTGCTTTCAGCCTTTAGGAGGTGCAAGAGAATCTATAACCAAAATGTTAGGGTAGATCCTCCTGGTCTCTGAAGAATGTCCTCTTGTTCTATCTTCCATCTTACCCTTTATCGCTTGCTGACAACTGTATCAAAGTCGAGGAATTTACCTGAATAATGTCTTTAAAGGAGTCCAGACCTGTCTTTTTCTGCCCAGGCTCAATGACATTAACAATGGGCACAAAGTTGACCAGAGTTCTCATCATCACATCTGGCCTAACAGACCATAGTCAGAGTTCTATCTCTCTCTCTCTCTCTCTCTCTCTCTCTCTCTCTCTCTCTCTCTCACACACACACACACACACACAGTCTAGCACTCTTAAAAATACCAAGAGCAGCAAATAGAAGAATTATATAAAATCTCACAAGTACAAATACATAAATATAAAGTGCATAATGAATTTATTGATATTTGCTTTTTCGGAGTTGAGGGAGTGGCATGGCAGTGGTGGACCCGAGTGGCTCTGGCCCCCTTTAAAGTGGTGCTCTGGGCTGTGGGAATGTACGCTTTTGGGTTGCAGTACTGAGCGATGGCAAAGAACCTTGGCTCTGATTCACATAACATCCCAGAACCCAACTTGCCCATTCAGACCAATACCTTTCATTTACAGAACTTTCCATAACACACCATATTAAGTGTCAGGTTATTTCTGAACCACCTCTCTCTGACTTGCTTTCCATCTTTCTCTCTCTCTCTCTCTCTCTCTCTCTCTCCGTCATTTTTATGCTTAATTTTTCTCTTCCTCTTAATCGTACACCCAATTTACAGAAGTCCAAATTATATCCAGGAAGAGTGTTTCTAAAGAGATAGTAGATATAATGATTAAAGCTCAGAAGACAATGGCATTAGTCACTATTATTCCTACTGATTAGGAAGCTGATCCAAAGAATTCTGTTACTGCACTTCAGAAGTATTAAAGCCAGCATGATTGAGCACCGGCTGTTGACACATAAAAACTTGAAAAGATCAGAGAGCAGTGTTTTGGTTTTGGTGCATCTGGATGCTGGTCTCTGATTGCAGTTGTCTGGTTTAAATCACCATCGATGACAAATTGGAGCTGAGGTGGAGCCTTTCGCACACGCTTAGCTCAGCCTAACAGTGGCTCCACGTTTCGCCGGCTGACTGGGAGTTGCTGTTATTACTTCCGTCAGATTCTAATCTTTTGTGAACATGAGGTTTGTTCAATGAGTCCCCTCCACTTTCCTTCCTACTCTGAATTCAACTTTCAATTGTAAGTCCACACCGAAACCCTCCACCCATGACTATATGTGGAAATAAAGTTCAGACCACTATTAGTAGATATCCTCAATTGTGAGTGGGTTTTCCCGATTCTGTCTTGTGACCAGTTGACCTAGCCGGCGTTGTTTTTTTTTATGATGTTTAAATTCATTTTTAAAAATGTTGTAATTTAATCCAGGTAGATGCTTTTATCAGTGTTAATTCTGTATTGCTTGATTATTTGGTAAAGTGGATGAGTGATAGTTTCCTTCTCATGAAGCCTTAACTAAATATAAACCTGCTTAGATGGAAATCAGTAAATGAAAGCACTGTTGGCAGAGTAAATATTCCTTTACTGTAAATACTCTGAGCAGTGTCATCGCTGTAACTCAGCGCCTCGTCTTGTGGATGTGTACATCCAGCCTTGCTTTCCTTACCTCCTCGCTCTTCGCAAGCTAAAAAAGTTATGGGATTATTTAAACATGATAACATATACGTGTAGTGTACATATACAATGCACACGCAAATCGGTGAGGTCAGAGCAGCTGTCAGCAATCGCGAAACACTGTGGTTTCTGGGATGACATAAGCGCTTCACCGAGTCCAGCCTGCAGTCAGTCGGCTTTTTTAAGAACTCTTCTTCAAGAGTTCCCCTTGAAGATGTGTGAGCATGCATTCATAGCTGTGTGGTATTTCTGTCCATTATGGTGTTAGGTGAGCCCATCTGTGGTTATGGCTGTGTTTACCTGTGGTTACTGCTATACTGCGACCCTGTGGGCCTCTATCTACGTATAGGCAGGGCACAGAGGGAGGGAACATGGAGACAGACACGAATGATGTTAAAATTAGGAGAAAAGGGCCTATGTTTCAGCGTTCAAGTCAATAAACCACACTATCAGAGTCAAAATGATGTTCATGTTTATTAGCTCCTTCAGCAACATCACACTGACCTTCTGTGAAGCTAAACCTGAACTTCCACTAAAGCAGCGTTGGCTCTACACTAGAGTCTGTTCCTCTCCTGCTGTCAGTCACTTTACCCATCCCATGTGTTAACCGTTTTCTCCCCTAACCTCTCGCCCTCCCCCCCCCACCCTTTGCAGGCCCAGAGAACCCATGCAAGTGAGGGAGAAGAAGAGAGAACAAGTCCTGCGTGTCCTTGTCGTATGGGTTTGTCTCGTGCTCCTCTGTGGGATGCCGCTGTCACCCCGGCTGTGGCGAGCTGCTCTGGTGCTGCTGCTGGCTTCAAAGACTGCAGGCCTGCCCACAGCCATAATTAGAGGGTGCCTGCCCAGAGCTGGGGACAGGCTAGCGGAAAGTGCGCGCAAGTCTACACACCGCGTTTCAGTAGCAGTGAGCTGACATGGGCTGGAGACGAAGGGAGGAGCAGAAACCCCATCACATCTGTCCCATGATTCTCTCGTTCTCTCTCTCTCTTACACACACACACACACACACACACTTCTTTCTCATTTGCTCCGTCCCACCTTCCTTTGTTTGTATTTTCTGTGGACGGTCCACAAAGGCAGTTCAGGTCACAGTCAGGATAAGGAACTGAGTGTGTATGAGAGAAATGCATCTCAGTTCTGTGAATATTTTCTTCTGCTTTAAGGTTCTAAAGTTCTTCAATGTTCTGAAGGTCTAAGGGTGATGTTCCTATGGCGATGGGAAGGTGATCATCCCCTATGTTCAGATGTGCTATGGGTGTGAAGAACTCAAGACAGCTGCTGTTGGAACTGAATTAGCATGTGCTGCCAAAAACCACAAAACAAAACAAAAACACGTATTCCTTTACACTGTTCAAATAACCACATGACCTCTCCAACATCTTCCCCCACCCCTCTCTCCTTCCCTTTATCATCTCCTTGTTTCCCAGTAAAATGTTCTACTCCATAATTTGCCATTATCTACCAGAGGTGTTTATGTATTTGCTGGGCCATCCTCAGTTTCTTAGCTGTTTAACCATATTGTCACAGCCTATTTAAAGGAAACAGGCTGTTAGCCAGCACACAGCTGGCAGGGCCAACAGTGGTGTAGTAAAATATAAATATAATAAGAACGTTTTTGAGCTGGTGAATCCATTCTGAGCAGTGAAACATCACCACAGTAACCGCAGCTGTGGCATGCGTGCAGGAAAGAACGTAAAAAAAAACAGAAAGAGAGAAAGAAAAAAAAAGCAAACAGGCCTCTGAAGCCTGAGAGAGGGAGCCATGCGAATCACGGGCCTTGGGCTGCTCTTTAACGCTGTCGTCAGCATAGTCTGCCTCACCACCAGTAGGGTTTGGATACACAGAGCCGTTCTCTCACCTTCATCATCATCGTCATCGTCATCTTCGCATGCGCCCTCACCTCATGGCGCCTCGAGACTCGAGCGATTTACATTTCACACACGTGCACTGTGCACTGTGTCCACGTGCACTGTGTACCATTAATTAGCATGTTTGAGAAACGCGATGACAGGAAAACAAACAAACAAACAAACAAACAAAAAACCCACGAATCTGTCATGGGGTTGGGGGCGGGGCTAGGCAGAGTCTTCCGCATCTGGCCTGCGATCGCACACCAGCTCAGCCTAATAACAGTGTCCTGTTTTAAGCTGCAAGCGAAGAGGAGCGAGGCCAGTGGAGGTGAGGGAGCCTTTTGGGTAACCAGAGGGAAAAAGTCAAAGCAGAGTTGAAGGTATAGAGTCAGAAAGAGAAAGAGAGGGGGCCAGCTCCCACACGCTGCTATTGATGCATCGAGTTATTCAGGGCTCTGGACTTTAGGCCTCAATTACTGCCATTTGGCAGGAGCGCTAACGCAGAGAGACGCAGCTGCGGCAAGCCTGTTCCACGCTGACCGACCCCGCTCTCGTCCCCTGGGCCGAGCTTTGTTTTTTTAGCAGGCGGCTCGCTCGGGGCCGCTTTTAGCCTCTGCTTTTAGATGTTTCTGGTATTATTTTTGCCCCGCTCGCTCCAACTGCTACGGCCTGGACCGCTTGGGGGACTCTCGGCTGCCTGCGCAGGGAGCAGGGCGATCGGTCTCCAGCGCTGCCCAGCTTCCTGAACGTGAGCGTCCCGTGATATCGCCTCTCGCCCCGGCAGAGCAAGGGAGCGAGGCAGCAGGCCTGTGTAGTGTAGTGAGTGGGGAAAAGAAAAAGAGAGAGACAGAGAGAGAGAGAGAGAGAGCTTATCATTTAGTCTGAGGGCTCTACCCCTCTTCTCTCTGAGGTTGCTGGGGATAGCAGGAAGTGGTAAAAAAAAAAAACGCCTATTACCTTGAGGAGAACGAAAAATGACTCAAACACTGAATCCCACCGCAGTCCACAAAAACGCCATTCCTGGAGGACGAAAACAACTAAAAACAGAGTTGTTTACCAGTTAATACCAGAAAAACACCAATTTGCCCAATGCTCTCTCTCTCCCTCCTCCCTTCCCCTCACTGCTCGCTCTCACTGTCTTTCCCCCCTTTACACCCTTTGTTGGTTAGTTCCGTGGGTAGCCCTGGTGCCCATGTGAGAGCCCAGTGGACCAAGTCCGCTCACCCCACTGTCGCAGATGAAAGACCCGTATGGCTGGCATTATTTGAAAGGCACCCATCTCCCTCTGTTTTGGCCTTGGCGTCCTCTTATTTCACAAGGACAAATTAATAACTCTGCTACATCAAATGGCTCGCGCTAAAAAGGCCCGGGCTGGCGTCGGAGCCGCTGCCATGGCCCGCCAGGCATGCATCAGCCACTGCAGCACTGCCTTTAAGGCCGTGGGCTCTTCTCTTGAGGGTAGAAGGGATTTCTGACTGGCTCCGACCACTTCTGAAGTATTGTCAACAGCCAAGTTCAATAGGCAGGCCTGCAGAGAGCTGTGTCTTTATTTACATCCCTCAAAGGGAAGAGGACACACTTCGTGGGATCCACACGCTCTGTAATTGTGCCTCTGTGATCTCCAGATTCATGCTCCAAAACAAGTTCACTCGTGCATTCCACACATGCATGCTGATGCTTCAGCGGGAGAGCACCGTACCGGAACTCGAAGTGCACGTCGTCTCCTGCTTCCCTGAGCGATGTTAGGAAAATGAGGATTCAAACGCGCCACCTGTTCCGGTTGAGTCAAGGAAGCTTTGGCTATAACTTTCACCAAGCTCGTGTGTCAGCGATTAAAAATAATGTGCCCGCGCGTGAGTGAACGAGTGATCGGGCAGGTATGCAAGTGTGAATTAGAATGGTGTTTTTCTTACCTGCTAACGTTCCCACTTTACCTCTGTTCCAAATGAGGACAGAAACCTCTCCAGAGCTGAAATACTTTGTTATTTACTCACCCAAATAATAAAAAATAAATAAATCAATGCCAGACCCCAAATGTCTGTGAAAATTTGCTTTTGAAATGGGCACAAAACCACAAACTTCTTTCTGGCAAATATTTGAGCAGCTAATTTAGAAGACGCGAGGCTGTTTTTCTTCCTCGTTTAAAAAAGAGCTCACTGAGTGCGAGTGTCACAGATCCCGCTTTTCTTGAGGCCCAGACCACGGACCGGCCGGGAGGCAGACGCATCCACAGGGACGCACAGTCCTCCATCTGTGTAAGTGGAGCATCCTCTCTCTTTCGGTGCAGTGAAATAAGCGCTGCTCCTGTGAAAGCCTGTTCCTAATTATACCCTGCCCTCTCTCCCCCTTACCTGCTCCATCCGCAATTAGAACAGTGGAGCCCTCAGGAGAGTCCCACCACTGGCCGTCACCTCAGCGCCTGCCGCAGACGGCAGCCCTTATGCTTCTTAACGTTATATAAAGATAAAACTAGGCCTGAGGTGTATGTGCGCAGCGGAGTTTGTGTCAGCATTATAAATTCAATCCAAAAGATGGTACGTAAAATATATTACATATATATGTTAATATGTAGATCTGAGAAGTGCGTTTGCTGTTAGAAGCATCACAGTTCTAAACTGTAGTTCGTATTAGATTAAAGGAAGCCACATTTGAACGATTCAGTAACATCCTTGTTGCGTCCAGGAATCGATACAAAATGATGTAATATTCCTTGTGCGAAAAAGCAAGGAAATATGTCTAAAAAGTAACCGTTTCCTTCATAATACAGAATACACGAATTCGACTTTATATTTGATTGTGACATTTGAATAATTATTTAAATCAGTCCGCTGAACAGTGGGTTGTCACTGTATCAGTACAGTTTAAAGAGTGTACGAGACCTATTGCGCGTATGTGTTGTGACGGTACGAGAGCACAAGCTCACAGAGTTGGTTGTGGGGGGGGAGGGGGCAACGTTCGCCGGCGTTAGTTTGAGGCTTGAAGCGAGTCAAGGCTAACACTGTGTGGATCCATGAATGGGTTTGCCTGAGTCCACAGTTTGTCCGAGAGATATGTGTCTGCTCAGTCACAAACGTTCTGCGGCTGCAGGAGGAGAGCCGGTGGGTATACGACGCACCCACTGTGACCCGCAGGGAGGAGTGGCAGGCAAGGATAGAAGTTCAGAACTGGCAGGGTGCGGTCTCATGCGGCAACTGGTCTCTCGGATCACTTCAATTCCCGATTCTAGTGGAAGACGTGCGCCAAAGAGGTTCAGTCAAAGACAACCGCGGAAGCACAAACTACCACGAGGATTCCTCCTCACAGCTGGCTGTCACTCTGCGCCCGGGGTTTCAGAGTATCTGGCTCGAATCTGTTAGTTAAATAAATGGACTTGGCTGCTCGTTTTTATTTCGGCGTTTTTCTTGAGAAACTGTCGTTTCGCAGTGCATGGACACTATATACTTGGCATCTTTGGATCTTTTTTCTTACCTTTCACTTCGCGTTGTATGCCTTTGCGTTGACCAAGTATACTTTTACGCATCAACGATGACAAAGATAAAGGCGATAAAGAATTAAAGATTGCGTCCTCCACCCCCCATCTTTTACCCCGTGGGGGGAATAAGGAGCTACAAAGGGGAGTAGGGGAGAGCTTTACATTCAACGGCGACCTGTGCCACCGTACCACTCCATTTTGGAGTGACCGGCGGTTGGGGTGGAATGCGTCTCCTCGTGTTTTTTGGGCTCCTTGTCGGCTGCGCCCTGATTTTCGCACCTGTTAACGAGGGCTGTGGGCCGGGGAGGGGATATGGAAAAAGGCGGCCGCCAAAGACGCTGACACCCCTCAATTACAAGCAGTTTAGTCCAAATGTAGCTGAGAAAACACTGGGAGCCAGCGGGAGAATTGAAGGCAAAATAACCAGGAACTCTGAGCGATTTAAAGAACTGACACCCAATTATAACCCCGACATTATTTTCAAAGATGAGGAGAATACAGGTGCGGATCGGCTTATGACACAGGTAAGAGCGGTCTCATTTCGAATGAATTCAATTACCTGCCCATTAGGAAACACTCAGCGGCTGTGATTTGATTACAGGCACATTAGACCTGTTGCTCACCAGTTTGCGTGCCTCTATTTTGCCCTTTGCTCAACGCTTAAACGTTTGTGAGGCGTTGTATCGATCCGCACTGCTTTCATCTCTTGCGCATGGGAATTGATTGCTGTTAGCGCTTGTTTTGTAAGTTGTGATTAGGCGTCGGCCATGCAAGTTTACGCCGAGTTGTCACAATAAAATGAACATCTGCGACATATTCCAGTTTCACGCGTCAGTACCTATTACAGCACTAAACGTCTGTTTTATTTAACACATTCAAAAAGGCGCTCAGTCATCGAGACTTTACAGTGCACAACGTATTCAAAGTTAGTTGTTTTCCAGTTCTTGACCGGTTGCAGTAATGTGTACCTGTCACATTACATTGAGTGTTCAAACATTTAAACTGCTTCATAAGTACATTTTGATTTAATTACATGTTCGGAGATGTTCCTGTTACTGCACGTATGTTACTCGAGTCTGAGACGTCATGCCGCGGGTATACCTGACAACACCACCATAAATATCTGGATTAAGGTTAGGGTTTGGGTTTACCTGGGCAGGTGTAAGCCACATAAAGTACAAACTATTTATAATGCAATTATATTGGACTTTTTTTTTTTGGAGATTTTGATGTTTCTTCTTGTCTCACTTTGGAGAAAGTCTTAATAATCTAAAGCACATTGCATGCCTCATTTAGAGTCTATAAACCTTGTTATAATTGCATCATTAAAAAATAAAAATGAAAAATGTCATGGAACAGATATTACTGAAAATAATGTAATGTTCTTTTTTTGCAGTGTCTACATATTTTCGAAAAATAATAAATGACTTAAAAAGCAAAGACATTTGTTTTTTTTTTTTTAAAGTTAAATAATCAAAGGGTAATAAACATATAGAATCATGTAGAAATATTTTGTGATTTGCAAAAAAACATTCCTGTGTGACTGTGAAATGATGAATCATAGTCCCCAGGCAGTGCACGCTTCACTGAGTGTGCAGGAGCTGTATGCAACGTGATATGCTTAATTGTATGTGTTATGTTTCGGATGAGACTGATTAACGATACTGGAGTGAAATTCTGATATGTGGACCTTATGAATTATGACAGCAATAGAGAAAATATAGCTTGTGTCTTGTTTGTAAGATTCTGGACATTTTGAATCCTACATGAGAGGTGCACATGGGAATCTTTTGATAAAAGATCATGTAAGCCTATCCACTTTAACTTAGTGCAAAATATCTTTCTAACAATATTATTGCACTCTCCTCCACACTCTCCACTTCTTCCACACAGGATTGGTGACACTGGATGTGATGCTATCACCAATTTTGGCAATCCTCCTTCAACATTAATCATTTAACGATAATCAATACTTTTTGACATTGTCTACATATATGTCCCCATTATTGTGTGATAAACAATAAATCGAATTTCTATCATCTGCTATTTTACTATTTGTTTTGATCTCTTCCACCAACATTTTGTGTGCTTCAGGTATAGTTTGTTGTACTGATACTATGAAGTTGCATGGATTGGTAGGGTTGGAAATACAGATGTTATCCCAGTTTTATTTTTCTAGGGTTAGCTGTTCGGAACAAAATTGGGATGAGGCATGGTCTCGGTAACAAGAAACTCAGGCCCACGGCGTTCCAATTTTCCTATGGTCTATGGTCTGCATTCGCGATGTTGGTGCATCTAACTCTAATCCAAACATCTGCCTTCTTAGCGCTGCAAGGACAAGCTGAACTCCCTGGCCATCTCCGTCATGAACATGTGGCCGGGCGTGAAGCTGAGGGTTACCGAGGGCTGGGACGAGGACGGCAATCACCCCGAGGAGTCTCTGCACTATGAAGGCAGGGCGGTGGACATCACCACTTCCGACCGGGACCGTAACAAATACGGCATGCTAGCCCGGCTGGCCGTGGAGGCCGGGTTCGACTGGGTCTACTACGAGTCCAAAGCGCACGTCCACTGCAGCGTGAAATCAGGTAGGGAGCAGACATGAGCGCTGCAGAAGGTTAGCAGACGATGGCTGACTCCAGTTCATAAGGTTCCAAAATCAAATTGCATAATCAAGTGCGTCAGTGTTGCAGCTTTTGGCCTCAAATTTAATGAACTTTATCGCAGTGTGTTTGGCTCGCATGTGCAAAGCTGTTAAATTGAGAAGTGCTGCAATTTATGTTTGAAACCCTCTCAAAGCAGTAAAATGTTTTTACCCTCAGTACTACAACAAACAGATGTTATGGATGAGGGGCAGGCATGAAGATGAGTCTCGAGAAAGCTGAGGAATATGGTACTTTTGAAAAGAACAGTAAGGAAATGCTAGTTCATAATAAACAGTACCTTTATCATGTGACTGCCTTGATGCCCTTAGCACAGTGCAGTGTTTCAGTAGCAATTCAGAGTTTAGGTTCGGTCAGAGATGATGTGAGAAGACTGAATGGATCGTTTTTTTGGGGTTTTTTTTTTGCTGAAGACATTTTAATTGCGCTTAGTAGGCCACTGATATGTTAATTTGTTTAGCGCTGACGGTATACATTGGACGAGTAGTTGAAATGTGCGGGTAGTTGTCAACTTGAAAAGTGATGGCTTGAAATGATTTGATTCCACGCAATGACTATTACGGGCTTTGGTTGCACAAGCTGAAGCTGTTGATTGGAAAGCATATCTATCTGTTTGGGACATGTATCTTTCTGTCTGTGACGAATTTACACCCACACTTACCCACTGCAGCTGTGAGTCTCACCAGCGTGAGCCATACAAAGTCTAGAGATGGATGAGGCTGATTCGGTGCACAGGACAAGGATATGCTTAGAATGACAGACTCTGAGGTGTGTCCAGCAGTGGGGAATTGTGGTGAGTTCTCATTAGGACAGGCAACCCAGATAAGTGCGAAAACCCGTGCCGCAGGTGATGACCAAGTAACAGACCACATCGTTAGGCCACCCACACCTACCACTGCTAACGTCATTAGGGAGTAAATTAGCCAAGCAGTAAGGAGAAAAGTTTTCCAGTACCACCTCCTCCATTGTCTCTGTTATTCCTTATATTCCACGTGTAATATTTTACTGAACTGTATGGTTCAACTTTATGCTTTGCAAGGAGCAAAAGTGACCGAAGAAATCTCTGACATCTCCGCAAGTTCCACTGTTTGTTTTTGTGTATTTTTGTCAGTCTGGAATGTGCTTTTGTCTATTTAATTCAGCAGCTATGTTGCATCAGAACATTCTGCATTCTTTTTATACTATTCACACACACACGCACACACACACACACACACACACACACACACACACACACACACACACACACAAGTTGACCCCATGTCCTGTGACTTTTCCATCCTGGTATAACACTTAAATCTGAAAAGTGTCAGTTTTGGGCTCCTGGTGAGGAATGGAACTTCTGTGTGAACGTTTGTGAAGCACTTTTGTTATCACCCTGATAGACTGCAAACACTGGCAAGACTTGCTGTCTACTCCTTCCTTATCAAAGTCCTTTATAGGTGTGTTCTGCTACATAGGGAACACTATTGCCATATGTCTGGAGAGCTGAATGGTATTTGAATAATATGTCATTGGATTTATTGGATTGAAAGTAGACTACTGATATAAAGCTTAGTAGTGTGTTAAGGGTATACAAATAATCACCTATATATGAATGCATTTCAGTTTTTGTCCTTTTGTTTCACGATTGATCTGTAATTCTTTCAGCAAAGAAGTTATGCTGCAGTGATAAGGTGGAATTGCAGTGTGATAAGAAAGAGGAAATATTCTTTTCATAGATGTAATAAAAGCACATTCCCATGAACCACTAGCAGGAGGAACCAGTCTCCCTTTGTAGTGGTGGAAACAGAGTTTCATAGTGTGTACCTTTTAGGTACTAGAATGTGGGTGTGGCAAGGGCAGAGAACGGAGAGAGAGAGAGAGAGAGAGAGAGAGAGACGGAGAGAACAGGGAGGGAGAGAGAGACGGAGAGAACAGGGAGGGAGAGAGAGAGAGACGGAGAGAACGAGTGAGGATCTCTGGTAAGAAGTAGAGCAGGTTACTAAAGTGCTTTGAGATGATTAACCAGCTCCTTTGTTTTCCAGACGGTAATTCCGTTGTTCCCTTCCTCAGATCTCTTATCACAGTCGTGTCTTATCACCTGGCCTTGGTACTCACCTTTCCCAAATATTTGTGTTGGGGCTCGTGGAGACTTGAGTCTTCTCATTCCAGGCCTTATAGCGTCTTGCAGAGTCCGACTAAGTCACTTTGACTGGAGTGGACAAGCAGGGCTTGTGTCGAGGCCTACGGTTATTTATTAGCTTATATTGTATTTTTACATGGTGACTCAAGTTGAGTGAAAAGAGAAAACTAATTAGCTTTAAGAACGGCGTTTAAAGTGTTTGCTTGCGCACAAAGTTGTTTTGCCACTGTGACAGACTTTCAGTTTTATTGGTGTTTTACGTGTTTACAATGAGTAAGAGAAGATCTGAGAGGAAGAGACAGCGAGGAGGACATGAATAGTAAGGAGGGGAGTCTGTTGATATGTCCATGTAAGGGAAGCGGGGTAGGAAAGCTCATACTATGTTTACATTTTAACAATTAAGTCCTTCTTTAAGAGAACACTCCTTAGCTTCAGAATTTAACAAGGGTTTGCGTAGTTAACTACACGTCTGACACAAAGTGCCACAGACATATTTACGATAGTCATTTAATCACTAAAAGCCGCCTGCGTTACTCAGAAGATTTGAATTCTCTCTGCCTTCCTCCCTTTCTCTCTCTTTCTCTCTCTGTCTCGGTTCCCTCCTTCTTTCTCTCTCTTTTAGAACACTCTGTGGCTGCTAAGACTGGTGGCTGTTTTCCTGGAGGAGCTCTGGTCACGCTGGAGGATGGTAACAGGAAGGAGATAAGGGAGCTGGTACCCGGCGAGCAGGTGCTGGCATCGTCTCGGAGCGACGGCAGCGGGCAGCTCCTCTACAGCGAGGTCATCGCCTTCCTGGATCGCAGCCCCGCCGCCCGCCAGCGGTTCTATGCCATAGCGACGGACTCGGGGGCGTCGCTGAGCCTCACTGCCGCCCACCTCGTGTTCGTGGCCGACGGGAACTGCTCCGGGCCGGTGTCTGGCAGCCAGCTCAGGACCGTGTTTGCCAGCGAAGTGCTACCGGGTCAGTGCGTGGTGGTGGCCCGGGGAGCAGGGCAGCAAAGCCTTCTGTCCCGCGTGAGCAGGGTTCAGGTGCGGGACGACACAGGAACGTTTGCTCCACTCACCCGCCACGGCACAGTGGTGGTTAATGACATTGTCGCGTCCTGCTACGCCGCCACGGATCACCTCTGGTTGGCTCACTGGGCTTTTGGGCCACTCAGGGTTCTCCATGGCTGGGGAGGGCCCATGGGCCACCAGGCCAATGGAGTACACTGGTACTCCTCGTTGCTGCATTGGGTCGGGACGTGCATCCTTGATCCAAAACACTTCCACCCCTGGGGCATAATGGGAGATGACCGATGAACAAAAGAACTGTGTGTGGGGCAAACAGAAAAAGAACATTCATGTCTTTAAAAACAAAGGAATAGAGGGTTGAGGAATGGAGAGAGTGCAATCAAAAGAGGACAAGAGCGAGAAGGATAATATGAAGAAAAGATTCTGAAAGGAAGAACAAGAAGAACTTCTGACCCACAAAAGACTTTAAAGATGCAGTGATTCTGTAAGTTAGGTGCGTTCTCACCTGAAGGATTGTGTTCAACGTTCAGAAACCCACGTGTAAAAAATCTTCATCATAAAACAATTTGAAATGGGTTTCTTTTACTGCTTACACTGGAACATACTCACAAACACACAAACACGCACACTTTTACATACACACAATTACACACATTCTTATACTGACTGAGGTAATGCAACACACATAAACTGTAGATAAATTAGCTCAGGTAAGTAGTGACTCAGTCATAGGGAGTCAGTCTTAGCCTGTCTTATACTGTAGCTGTATGACTAGATTGAAGTGTTCTACGGAGAATAGGAAAAATGGTGTGGGACGTGTACACAAATGCAATTAAATGTAGTTTTGAACAAAAGCTCTGCAGTTATTGAAAAAGACAAAATGGAAAATCCACCGGATCTAAAAAAAAAAAAAAAAAAAAAAAAAACAAACAGGAAATTTATTCACCTAATGGCCTGCTGTTCTGTTCATTGTTACGTGCTGTTCTTACTCTCATTAGTCTATCAAGTTCTGATTGATCTATCAAGTCTATCAAGACTTGGACTGACTGATGTCTTCAGTTTCATGTTTTTTTTTGCTGGACATGTTCTTTGTAACTTTATCAAGTATTTAATAGTCACATTGTACACTGTATTTCTGCGTATAGCATACACAAAGGGGTAAAATACTCACGTATTAGTTACCAATACCAATTAGGATATTGAAATATACCATATTATTCACCACAGTGAATGCATTCAACACACAATGTCAGTGAGGGGTCTATTAAACATCTTGTTATGCCATACAGTTTGAATTCCCTATGTATGCTGTATGAAGTAATACTCTATATACAGTCTGACTTGCTGTATTTACCTTTTTGTGGCATTATTAACTTTTTACCAGAAAGTTGACAAAAATTATATAATGTTCATAAAACTATTTAAAGATCTATTTTTCAAAATTAAACGATATGGAAATATGTGTTCCCCTTCTTTTTCCTTTCCTGTTGCTTTGGACACACCAAGATTTTATTCCCCCCAACAAACAAATTTCGGTTTCCTTCATGATTCATGTCACTGGAGACACAAGCGCACTGTGGTGTTGTTAGAAACTGTGTGTTATGTGTACGCCGTGTATGACTCTCCGCCGTCCTCGGTTCAAACCATTAGTTTCGGTTACTTCAGACTCCATTAAAGAAAGAAAAAAACATGAAACCAAGGACAAAAGCGTAACCAAACAGCAAAGCTTTATGCAGTCCTGGTCGTTACATGCTGACAGTGAGTCCAGTCAGAACCGACATGCGTCATCTGGTGTCACTGCGCTGAGGCATTAAGCTCAACATCTCTGGGGATGTCACCACGATTTTCTCCATCTCCGGGCTGCTGCAAGCGCAGAAGGGCAGGAGACGCAGACCAGGCAGGCCAAGCAGTCTCGTGATCACCTCCGGGGGCTTGTATACAGCCTCCAGGCTCTGCACCGTCTCCTCCTGCTTATCGGCTAATGAACGTATCTTCATCGTGTTCTGATCTCGTTCAAGACCTCTCTCAGACAGAGTACCTATATCATGGAGCAGGAGACTTATTATAAATGTTAGGGCTTATTTTGTACACCAGCCACTTTGGTGTAATGCAGTTCATAAATTCATGTTTTTTTTTTTCTCCACATTATCATCCTGTTTCTGTTTCATACCTGAAACGGTGTGGTCTAGAAAAAATGCCAGGAAACCCACTAAAAACACAGGTAGCATCAAACAAGACTGGAGAAACACATCAAGTTCGGTGACACCTAAACGAAGAGAGATGATCCTGAGTGTGGGTGTGCACGCTGTTCCACGTGCACAGCTGTGTACTACGTGTATTACATCACAAGTGGGTGGAGGAAGGCGTTCACATCATACTGGTGTGGATGAAGCCTGACTGCATTCTGAACCAGCGAGGCAGCACTAAGGACATGAACACAGTGAAGCCTGTGTTGAAAATGTTGCGTCCAGAGTCCACGTCTGTGTACTGGAGGTAGGCGATGCCCGTTGCCGAGGCAACAGTGTAGGTCACACTGAGCACCGCACCTGCCGGCAAGCGAGGAGGAGAGAGAGAAACGCATTCAGAGAGCCCAGCACCTCAGTGTAGCCGTGAGGACTATGAAAGAGGAGGAGGAGGGGTGCTAAGTGTGAGAGGACGGTCACCGTGGACAGCCAGAGGGATCGAAGTAAGCAGCTGAGTCAGTCTTGGAAACACACCCAGAACCAGCAGCATCACCCCGGTAAGCTGAACTGTTCCCCGAGACCCACACTGAGAGAGAGGGAGAGGGAGGGAGGGAGGGTGAGAGAGAAACGTAAGTAAGAAGTAAACTATGAGAGAAGCTGTTCATAAAATCAGGCATGAAAAAGATCCAAAAGACCAAAGCAAAAAGGCAAGACTCTTGAAAAAAATATTACACATTGATTTCAAAGCATGCAGGTGATATGGCAGCATCATACCTGGCTGAGGCCCAGGGTACAGGCGTTAGCTACACTGCTGCAGACACCCACTGGCGCCCCCATCAGGCCAGCAAGCACACTGCCCAGCCCCTCCACACTTAACCCTCTGTTACAGGCCTGTGCTGGAGGTGTGGGTGCTTTCAGGAGTCTGGCTGATAGTACATATGTTGCTGAAGAGCTGACACAAGAAGACAAGCCTGCTGCCACTCCTGCTGCAATACCTCGGCCAGACAGCAGGGGGAGTCCTAGTCCTGCACATATAAAGGTTGTCATATTCCAAACTAGTAAGCAATATTTGATGAATAGGTTTAGCTTGTCAGAATAATTGAATATTATCTCTGTGAAGGTGAAATTTATGCTACATACAGATTTTTTTCCAGGAAATTTGGGATATATTGATAAAATCTTTATCCTTTCCCCCAATTTGACAAATAACTTAAAATCACTGCGAGAGCAAGCTACACCTACAGCCAATACCAGAACAAGCTACACCTCTCAGTATCAACAATAAAATCCTAAATTCACTAGTTAGCAGGCAGAACCAAACACTCCTTTTCCTGTATAGTGTCTTTTTTCCACTGCGTCCCCTGAGCTCTGACAAGAATGGACTATCCCAAAACATCTCAGAGGGAACCTGGTAGAGGCAGTCGAAGCCACAGTGCAGTGTGATCTAATGAGGGCAGGCTAGTTGAGTTTCCAACAGCCCAGGGCTGGATCAGCGTCATATTGAAGTCCGTCCTCTTCAAAAGCAGTTCAGCCACAGTATGAGCCTTGATATGTCCACAGTGGTTGAGAACCATACAGACAGCCCACACCAACAGCATGGACATCAGCACCTGCAAACACACACACACACACACACACACACACAAACACACACACACAGTCACTAACAATCCTCTATAACCATAGTTTTCTGTGGATTCTTTTTAGCACCTCCACTGGAGAGAATGTCCTTAAAAATACTGTCCTTGTCTTTGTGTTGTTCCTTTGTAAGTGGTACTAATTTGAGCCTGGAACTCACCGAGAGCATGCTGAGGGAAGGGAAGCGCAGGTGCCTCAGATGGGCAGGGAGAGACCAGGAGCGCAGGTGCTGAGAGAGGCCCACCAGAAGAACCACGGTCCTAAAAACAGAGGCATGCGTGTTGTGCTTGTCTGAGAATGTGCATTGCACAGTTAACAGAGGGACTTAAGTCTTAAGTAAAGTAAATGAAGTGGCTCAGTTCTTTAAGTAACTATGTCCATTTTAGTTAAAGAAGCTGCATTCAACTATTGTTAGCAATAAATAAAGAAAAGCACACCAAAGGGTTATTTAGATGGTAACACATGCTGTCCCATGCAGAATTCACAGATGAATTCACAGAGAGAATGTACAGAAGGGAGCAGAGGTGAAGCCTTGTAGCTTTGCTGACGCTCACAGCAGAGCAAAGCCCCAGTGGCTTGAGCAGAGAAGAGCTGCCTCCCTGTAGATGGAGAAGCCCAGCATGCATAGCACCGGCGTCAGGACGAGCGGGCCACATCGTCCCCGCATCGCTCCACCCATGCCAGATAAACCCACGGCAAGCTGCACCAGTCCAGTTACTACAGCCACGCCCTGGAGCTACACACACGTACACACCCAAACAAGCACATCAAAAATGCAGCAGGTAAATATATGACAGAGTGGGTGTACAGCAAGCATCAAGATGTTAGTTTCACTGTACAGCTACAACAGCAAAAAAAAAAAACAAAACAAAAAAAAAAAACTGTGAAAATAGGATTTATACGTGATACAGAAGACTTGATGTAGCAATGCACTTAGTCTGACAAATAACAGAAAAAACTGCTCCTACATAAAATGAGCTGATACATCAAAGCACACTAGTGGTTAGAGAGTGATAGTAAGAGGGGTGGTCTGAGTATTCAGGACCACGGACAGCAATGCAGTACCTCTCTTACAGGGTGCGTTGGCGCCACAAAATCTTCTGATTTGTCACACTGCCCTCTGCAGGCTGCAATTAAGTATAACAATGAGCTAAATTGAAGTGTTGCAAGATTTACAGCTAGTTGTAACAAAACAAATTTTGGTTATTATGTCAGTGGAGAATATGCTTAAAGAAAAACAAATATGACATTCAAGTGAGACCTTGGCTGACCTGTCTGTGTAGAAAGCAAGACAAGAGCAGGAACCAGGAAGTCCAGAGATGGTGCTTGGACCAGTGGCAAACTGTGGATGATATGCAGAGCAGAAGCAATGTTCCATAACAATCATGTGAGATGGGGGCTGGAGGTGGGCAGTGTGGGGGCAGATCTTACCATGACCCAAAACAAGTCTGCAAGAGTGTAGAAATCCCTGAGTAAAAGAACACAGAAGCTGCCGTTTGCTCGCTCTGATCTTCATGCACTAATGACCCAACCACCAGCGCACAGATAGAGGCCTGTACCAGAACATGCTGTGCCAACAGGACGAAAAAGAAAAACAATGATTACTTTACTCTTCCCTTTTATAGCAGACTTTTGTCATTTTGTTGGTTAGCAATGTTCAAGCCTGGAGTAGGGAAGCACGTCCTGGCCCAGTAGAGGCAAACCACCTTGCCCAAGGACTCAGTAGCAGACTGGTCATGTCTTGAATCCTGGTCCTAACAACCATCCACACACAGTCCTGTCGGTCCTGGAACTGGAACCAGTAGCTGGCTTATTTCTCTTCTTCAGATGAGTTTTGGTCCCAGGTTACCAGTGAGGTGTTCAGCAGGAACAAAATGTTGTTTTTGTGTGTGTGTGTGTTTTTAGCTCAAGTTAATTTTGAAGTACTAACAGAAGCCGTACAATATAAAAAAGTACTTTATGAAAACTGAAAAAAAGCTTGAAAAAGAGCTTCCGTTTGGTATAATAACAGCTTTAAACCCAGTGAATTGTGTTTTATAGTTTTGTTTTGTGGGCGTAATAGTGGAGGTTTATCCATATGAGAAAAGTGATTTTACTGGAAATGACTGTCAGACATCATGTATTTGCGTTTTGTTTTGTGGCTTTATCTAGAATTGAATCGAACAGCTGAATCACAAACAGCTGAGTAAGGCTACACGAATTCAATACAACTGGGAGTTTTGTCGCGGTTCAACTCGCCACAATATGTGGACCAGATTCCTCAGACTGGTTTTCCACAGTGAACAGCCTTAGCGAAACCACGGGAAATTGAGGCAAACGGTTTATTAACAAGACAAGAAACAGGGAAACGGGAAGCACGAGAGACTGGGAAAGTGGACGCAAACCTCTGCATTCCTCTGTCATCGACTTTCCTGTCCAGTGTTCTGTCATTTCAGAACAAAATTGATGAGCTGCAAGAACACGTAAGTTTTCAGCATGAATTCAGAGACGCATGTGTGCTAGTATTTTTCGAAACACGGCTGACTCCAAGAGACCTGGATACCAATCTGTCGATACCTGGATTTGGCGCCCCAATTCGTTTAGACAGATTGTAAAGCAACGGGGAAAGGCAGGGGGGATAAGTTTGCCTCGAATAACGAGCACTGGTGCAAATCGATCTTAGAAAGAATTTGCACAACGGACATTGAACTGTTATGTGCTTCCCTTCGACCAAACGTAACAAGGCAATTTCCGGACAGCTTCTTAACAGCATATATTCATCCGAAACGACGGATGTAATTTATAGAGCGACGCATTTGCAGTCTCTCCAGAGGCAACTAGATGTATTTTAAGGGACTTATTTTAAAAGTTTTTAAAAAGAAGAAGAAAAATCATTTACCTGTGTTACCTGCCCAGCTCAGAGTAGACAGTGTGCTGGATCTTTGTTATGGCTCGACTATTAGATGAACGTTTTGTCAGACCTGTTTTTGGATTAGCTATTCATAATTGTATATACTTTTACACATCCTAGTTTATATGTCAGCTTTAAAAATGAAGAAGGTCGTCAGTAAACAAATTAGGATATGGAATTTCGGATAAGGATATGGAAATTCATTACAGTGTTGATTTCTGTGTACAAATAGAAACGTGTTTGTAAATTCATTCAAAACTAATGAATATATGGAAGTGGTTAGTAATTACGTGTCTTTTGCGAAGAAACAATAATCACGGTGAAAAAAATTAAGAGTATAGCCTACCATAACAATGTAACATGGACAAGAGCTGAAGACTTTCATAAATCAGAAGATGTAACACAGGAAAAGAGTAACAATCTAACGATATTTGTGCAGGCAAATATATAGAGGAAAAGGTGGCAAAAAGAAAATATAAAGGTAAAATTAAGTACACATGTCATTAATTTCAAAGGGTCTGAATAAGATGGCTGAAGTTTAGTATAGGAGGAAATGCACTGAATTGGGATGAGGGAAAAGTTATAGCAAAGTTTTTATTTTTTAATGTATTTAAATTTGTATGCATTTTATTAATATTGTATTTATTGTATTAAATTTGTATAATGTATTTAAATGTAACAGCTTTTATCTAAGATTTGAGGGAAATTACTTAAGAGGGAAGAGAGAGAGACCGAGACAGAAAAGGAAGAGGAAGATCTGGTTTTGGTGTCATGGGTGTGGGTGCTTCAGCAGACTAAAACGAGTCCAGGCCTGGATTAAATAGTGTTCAGATTATTATAACGCTGTGTGAAGGAGATGTGTGAATGTTTGTGTTATATTTTTAAGCAGTCTATTCCTCTACAGTGTGTATGTAGGCTGTGGAGACTGTCCACAATTATCCCACTGGTGAAGGTGACTCCTGTAGAATATATTTGCTTACAGGGCAAAAAGAGGGGTTGAAGATTATATTTTTTTTTTATATGAACACATGAAAGGGCAGAAAAACCATGCAAGAATGCAATTTAGTGATTATTCATCATCTTTTACTACTATCCAGCCTCATCTATTGGCAGAAAGGTTGTTGGATAATTACTCACTGGACTTTAGCTTGGTTGGGTGGATTATTGATTTTTTGACAATATGACTCAGAGAGTCAAGTTAAATTACTCATTCTTTTACCGGCTCTCCATAAGATTGCATCTTACCCTCTCTTTTGTTTATTTTGTATACAAATAATTGTTGTTGGAGCTTCTATGATGGCTGGTGTATTTTAAAGTATGCAGATCATGTCCTTTGAGTCAATGCAAGCAGCTGTGGTCTAACAGTGGATGAGTTTGTACAGGGTTGTGAAGATTCATTCCTAATGCTAATTCCTAAACATTTACATAACTTTTTTTTTCCCCAGGTCTGCTCCAAGAGACCTGGTTGCCATTTGCATTTATTAGCTGGTTTGGAAATGTTAGCAACAAAAACGTGAATTTTCTCAACTGCTTTGCTTCTGTGCTCATCTTCTGTCATCAGTCCTTTCAATTATAATTTCACAGTTTTAACATGGCTGAATGAATTACTGTATCAGAAGCACTCTGAAGTTTCAACATTTTCCATCAGGCTCTCACTACAGACTCCCAAAGACATATTGTAACAAATTAAAAACTCTTTCATCGCTGTTTTTATTGTCTTTGTTTTGTTGTATACTGTGAATGTAAGAATGCCTGTTGCAAATCAGTTTTCTCCTTGAGAGATAATAATGAAGACTGAGCTAGACTGAATTTGTTTGAAGATAATCATATAAAAGCCATTTGCAGGCACGTGCACTGCGGTGATGTATTCATTCAAAGAGATGAACATTTGAGGAACATTGTTATACCTCTATGCGCTGGCAGCGTGCAGCGTGAAAGTGATTGTTCATTTTAAACACTCAGTTGGCACAGAACAGCGACGTATCTCAAGGCTACACATTAAGCAAGTACACCCACACATACTTGGCACACCATAACTATCTAAACGGACTTGGCTGGATCTATCAAAGCTAACGTGAAACCCGTCTTACCTGCAGTGCTAGGGCTATGCTGAGCAGCAGTGCGGGCCTCTGATCCACTTGGAGACTCTTTACTCTTTCAGCTCGCCTGTGGTCGGGAGAGTCCTCTTGAACACACACGGCCATCCACTTGCACCTGTACATCTTCTCCACGGCTCCCCTCCCCCAGCTCCAGCTCAGTCCCTCTTCAGAGCTTAAGGGCGAGTCTCCTTTTGTCTTTAGGAGTCTATATCAGCACTGCAGCCGCCGGGTTTATTCCCTCACCTTTTCCCTTGTTTTGTTTACATTTCAGGAGTAATTATCAGTTTGCTGTCAGTTGACTTGGCTAAGGCCTCTCTTTCTCCTTCACTCTGTGTGTTTTTAAATCATATGATGACCTTTGACCTCACATTGTGAAACACGAGATGTTTGTTACCAGCTGCATGTTTCCATTTAATCATTATCTTCTCTCTGACCAAGAATAACAGTGAGCGATTACATAACTGTAGGGCTTTTGAGAATTTATGGGCGTTTCCATTACCTCAAGCACTCAGCTAGTCACAGTCTCACAAAGTACATGTCAATTTAACATGTATTCTATGTGCACATATATACCTTCCTTTATCATAAAGGCATGTTTACCCTACATTAAAGCACAGCTTGGCCACTGAACAGTGCGTTTTTTGTAAGGGTGCATCCCATATGTGCCGTCTCATACCACAGCATACGCAGTTCTCGTTCTCGTTCTTAGCTTGGTGCCCTCAAGTGCCAACTGTACGACTGCCTTAGTATCTTTAGTTTATTATTATCAAATTAATAGGCACGTTCCAGATAACACGAGTCAGAAAGAACGTGTCTCCAGGTCTGACAAAAAAAAACAAAAAAAAAAGAACATGTGATACTGGAATTAAATTATTGTTTATTAGTACTGATCAGACAATGTACACAGTTGTAGTATAGCAACACTCATGGCTTATAGATGCATAAGGTGGACATGGACTTCATAGCCACCTCAGCAAGAGAACATAAAACACACCAACTCACTGTACATGTAGTTACTCATGCCCTGCTCACATTCGCACAATGGCCACACACGTAGCGTAGATATGAATCTTATGCATATCATGAAGCTCTACAAAAATGACACCATGTTCACATTTACAAATGCACTGGCACAATAAAGGAAGCAAAAATACTCTTATTATATACTCTCTGAAGTAAAGAGGAATTTTCCAAACTGTCGGTGTGTTTATTAAGATCTAATCAAGTCTAATCAAGTCTACATCAGCTAGAACAATAGCAAAAAGCCCCAGAAATTCAGATACATATGTAATGTTTAGTGAATGGCATAAGATCACACACAATCACACATTTGTCAGGATGCCAGCTCTTCTAATTTTGGACATTAAAAGTGCCTCATTCCAGGAAGATCAAGAATAAATATGAAAATAAACACGTTTTCTTTTAACACAGCACAAGAATTGTCAACCAGGCTACACATGATCCAATTTATCTCTACTTCCGTGTGGACTATGTCATTACAACAAGGTTAAAGTTCATATCAGGAGACGCAAGAACACAAAGGTAACATTTGTGAACTAATGAACTCTTTGTGACAAAAGAATGAATTGTAAAATGTTCACACACAAAAATCTAGAAATATTGATGACCAACATACTTTATAAGGCCGTGAATTATTAAGAAACCCAGTTAAGAATCCAGTCCATGGCACACAGGAGTTTTACACTGTAAGCACTCATCAGTATCTCCTCTGCTGTCAGCTGACCCACAATGTACAAAAATAAACTATAAATACAGTGTAATAGGATTCAATAAACATTATGCATATTCCTGGTTGTGGTTGAAATTTGCACCATAGGAGAATAACTGCCACTCCCAGCAGAATCTGTCTGTCTGTCTGTCTGTCTCTCTCTCTCTCTCTCTCTCTCTCTCTCTCTCTCTCTCTCTCTCTCTCACTCACACACACGCACACACACACACACACACTCTCTTTCAGTCAGAATAAATAACAGTATCTCAGAGACACTTTCAAGAATGTCGTGACAGAAGGAATAAAGAATGGTTAATACATTATTGCATAATTACATATCTCAAGGAAAAGGAGTCACCAATATCTAGTGTACTTCCAGAGAGAATTGAGTAAGAATTACCATCAAAATATGACAGCATTGGTTCATGTGTTTCAATAAGCACTGTGAAGCTCGTTAATGTGGATGAGGGAGATGATAAAGACAGTCTGAAGGCTCTGAACAGGTTACATTGGCTACAGACAGAGCACAGTGTTTATGCTTCTTTTTCTACCATTTAACCTGAGCAAAATACATGTTCTTTAGTATCTCAACTAGCCACATATGTGTTTGTCTGCAAATAATTACAGGATATTGTTTTTTTTTTGTTAGGTTTTTTTGTTTGTTTTTTTTTTTACAGTATTACAATTTCTGTTTCTTGTAGTATTTTGTTACTGATTAGTCTCTTTACTATACAGAACACTGAGTTTTTCAGATATAGCGTTTAGATGAACACACACCATTCTCACATACTGTCTTTTGAGTTAATTAGTTATGCTCTCCTTTTATCCAACAGAAAGTAGGTCATAGAAGCCATAAGGAACCATCTATATGTGTGAGATTATCCTAACTCTTCCTCAAAGCTCTGACTTGATTACAATTATTCAAAAAATATCATGCAATCTCCTACTTGTACTATTAAACATTAAAGTCTTTTTTTTTTAAATGTTTATCAGCTTCTTATATTTATCTGAATATATGACCCAGGAACAGTGACAGGATCAGACAGGGTGCAGAGGGCCTGAGAGTGGACATGGATAAAACCTCTTTACAAGGTGGTGATTTACTCCCAAATAATGTAATAATGTAAATATTAAACAGGCTGGCACATACAGCAAAAGCCTCTCGACTGAGTATAACATCACAAAGCAACTGAAAGAGACTTCCTTAATAGTTTTCAATGAATATGCAAAGTAAAACTTAACAACAGACAAGATCTGACAACCACTCAGAGACCACCTGAAGGAGTATAAACACAGATCTTTTAAGAACATATCTGTCCTCTGCCAAAAAAAGTCTTCAAAAGAGTCATGTGTACATTAGATCTGCAAGAAGCTTTCTGCCTGGGCTTCTGGAGTGCTGTTTCTCATACCTCTATCCTTACTAAACATCCAGAAGTGGTGGACCAAGGATTCATGGAAGAGGAGCACAGGGTGAAGCTCTATGGAGAAGGTCCCATTCTGGCTTTCACATCTTCTGCGTGAAGTTCTCCGGAAACACTCCTTTTTTGCTTAGATCTTTTGACTGGAGCCAGTCAACCTCCTTCACCCCCATCAACCAGCCATCATCCTGCGACAACACAAGATAAAAATAAAACACACGAACCAGCTTCCATAATCCGTGCTGCAGTGGTGAAGGTGCTGATCAAGAACCTGCTGCAGTTGTGTGACATTCAGATTGGCAGCACTTAGCCTGGCTGGAACCTACGGCGTATTTAATGAGTATAAAAACGGCCAGCACCGACCTGCTCCTCTGCGCTATCGTAGGTCATCACGAACACCACGTCTCCAGCCTTCATCTCCAGTTCATCGGAGTCATTGGCATTGTAGTCGTGCATCGCTTGAACCTTCAGTGGGCAATCAGGAGATTGACATTTTCAGATGACATGGGGTAGGGAGTTTTCACTGCGTGACTCTAACCGTGAATCTAAAACAGTGAATCTAAAACAGTGAATCTAAAACAGTGAATCTAAAAGGACTTGTTGGAGCTTTTTTTTTTTGTAGAATTTAGTACGTACTTTGAACAGGAAACCTGGTGGCATTTCCACTTCTGTGTTCTCATTATCAGTTGCGGCTGGCTAAAAGGTAAACAGGAAATAAGATTCAATCAAGAGGAAGCCTGACTACAGCTGGGCCTGCATTAGTAATGCACTAATAAGATTACAAATAACAGGTGTGTGTGTGTGTCATGTCATGAGGAGGGTGATGTGGCACTTACCGCTGCTGCCTCTTCTGTGGCAGCTGTACTTTCCACTGCCTAGAAAACAGAGCAGAGGACAGAGCTAAAAACTGAGTTATTAACAAAGAAAGACAGAGAGACAGATACAGACAGAGACAGAACAGCAAAAATAAAAACATGAAACAACATACCATGCTTAGTTCACTCTACTACCATTATTACTACTGTTACTACTATTACTGCTACTGCCAGCATGTCCCAAACACCATGCCAAATGACCATGTGCCTCACTATTGGTGCCCACAACAACATGCCTTCAGTCCAGCTCCTCGTTAGCCAGCCAAGGCATAGGCACCGCCTGAGCCAGAACAATACCTGAGCCCCATCACCGTCAGAGCCCTGAGCCTGCGCCGGCTGGGACCCATCATCGTCCCAAGTCGGCTGGGCAGCTGGCTCCGCGCGCACCGGCTGGCCACCATCGTCATCCCAGGTAGGATACTGACTACTGTCATCCTCCCAGGTGGGCTGGGCAGCGCCATCCCCCCCACTAGCGCGCACAGGCTGGCTAGCACCGTCATCCCCTGTCTGAGGTGCCTCCCCGTGGCTCTCTGCCTGCTGCGGAGGGGAGGAGGGTGGTGGCGGGATGAGGGTGGTGATGTGGGGGGGGGCGTGGAGGGGAGTTAGTGGTTCACGTTCAGGGAGGAAGGAGTTTTGGACCCAGGGGAGGCAGGGCCGGTGGATCAGGGAGTAGTGAGGAACGAGTGAAGACCAAGACAGTGTGAAAGACGCGAACTCTTATGACTATTGATTTAGAGATATGGTGGATACCTGGGTGGACAGTAAAGTGCTCTTTTGTTGAGAATTTGAACATATAGCATTTTATAAATAAAGACAGATACTGAAGACAGACAAAGGAGCACAGAGACATTTACAACTAAACTTTAAACCAAACGTGGCAAAGAGAACTGAATAAAACAACTCACTCACCTCCCACGAATCCCAGTTCTTCAGCAAAATCCAGCAAGGGGCAGAGATCACAACAGTGATAATGAGACGAAACACAGCAAATTAGACAAAACGTGCTGATTAGTACAACAGAAACAAACTAATGCAGTATCTTTACCATGGAGCAAAAACATTTTGTTTCAAACGTGTAAATAAAGGCTTTGGGGCTTTTTATTAGGCGTTAGACGTTATCATACCTGAGAAGATGGACCAGCTGCGGCAGGTGTGGTAGCAGCCTGCAGTGAATCCAGGTCCATGTCTAAAAGACTACTGGTGACTGGTGCATCGTACTGTTTGAGGGGAGAAAAAAAAAAAGCTACTGCAACAAACGTCAATACAAATCCACTTAATTCTATTGCAGGTTTCAGCTTTGTCAGTGGTTCCAGGAGCAACTGTTTAGTTGGTAACAATCAAATGAGTAGAAAGGCTGGACTGGTGGAGCAGTACTGACTTGTGTTGGAGAGGTAACGCTGATAGCAGGTGTAGCTGCCTCATCAAACAAGTTAATGATGTTATCTTGCTTCAGATCTTTTGAAGGGGTTACTTTAGGTGGTGGAGGAACAGCGGGTCTCAACTGTTAACACACACACACACACACACATTTTAACTGCATATACAAAACAACCCTAAACTTTCCCTAAAGTTACCTATTATAAGTCCTTTTGACCCAATGTATAAGCTAAATACACTCAGTAGTCACTAACACTCGCCTTGTAGATGTTTTAGAATTATATGTTAGTCAATGTCTTTGCCTTAAAAAAAAATGCAGCGTTAACTGTGTTAATACCTTAGATGGAGATTTTGGGATGGCAGGAGGTCCTCCTGGGCTTAAAGTGTGATTTGTATCTTGTGTTTCGTCACTTGAAAATAGAGGAGAGCTTTTATTAATTTAAACTCCATGGCATTTGTTGTCTATTAGGGACCTCATGCTTCTTGTAGGTCCCATCCAAGTCCAGCTGCTCTGCACTGCAAGCTTTAACCTCAACAGGCAATAACAGACCAGAACCATACTAAGTCTTTAAGGGGGGGGGGGGGAATACAACCGTTATTCATGCAAAGAGCCTTCCTTCGACACACTTGTTCCTTATGCAAACTCATTCTCCGCATGCATGTTTCTGGGTGGACTCGCATACAGTCAACTTCAAACGCGTACTCTACGTGTAAAAGTACTAGTAAGTGTTAACCACAAGCTTATGGGCAGCAGACTGTGTCAGCGTGATTTCCATCTTGCACAAGACAAACTGCTGTCCAGGTGGGCAGCTAAAGGCAGTGCGCAAAAGCCTCCAACACAAGAGAAAAAGCATATCCACATTCTGCATACATTTGTGGCACAAACACACACACACACACATTACACATCCTCATTACACACACACACCTACACACACACCTACACACACACCACTGCAGGGTTGCCACTGTTACCTCCTTTGGGCTGATGATCTCTTCCCCCCTCGGCTACCTGCTTTTCTGTTGGAGTGGTGGTGGTGTTCATTCGTTTACTTATTTTCTCTTTGGTTTGTTTACAGCACAGTCATACTGGGTAGAAATGCTAGTATCAGTCTGAAGAACTGGTAAAGGCTCTTCAAATATGTAGTCGAGGTGGACCAGTGGGGCTCAACTCTAGTCCTGGAGTGCTACCACCCCCAGAGTTTAGTTTCAATACATCTGGCTCAGTTGCTGAGGGTCTTGATTAACTGGGTCAAGTGTTTTGATTAGGCTCTGAGCTAAACTCTTCATGGCAGGAAATCTCCAGGGCTAAATTTTGGCACCCCTAAAGGAGACTGTATTCAGAGGTGAAGTGATAACCACCAAAAATGAACAAATAAGTGACTGACCTTGACATGTCTTGATTCTCCAGTTTGACCAATGTGTCATGCATATTTTGGCTCAGCTGTGAAGAAAGAGAGTCATCATTAAACAAAAACATCATTAAACTACTTTTATATAGGAAGATCTGAAGTCTAAGTTGAGTCCTTACCTTTCCTATTTCTCTGTGAAACTTCTCCTCCAGACCTGCCACACTCTGGAAGGTGTTAACATAGAAGCCAACGCGACTGGAAGAGATTAAATACTGACTCAAATGTGACCTCTGCAAGAGTGGACTTGTATTCAAGACTCTACAGTATTTAATGTACTTTAAAGCAAACTGGCTGTTAAAACATCCTCACAAAAAGAGCAGCATACTACAAGGTAAATGTGTTAAAGATCGATGTGTGGAGGTGTTAATTCTACTACCAAATCCTGAAAAAAGCATTTGCTGGGTGAGCAAATGCCATTTGTGTACATAAATGCCCAGCCTTTGGTGCAGATCAAGTGGCTCATTGAACTATTTCCCCCCCTAAAGTAAAAGTTCCCCCTTTTGCCCCTCTGAGTAAATGAGGAAAAGTAATTGAAATAAGCTGCTGTGCTTACCTGTTCCAGAGTGATGGCAACTCCTCCTGAAGGTCTATGTTTATATCGTCAAACACCTTCTGAGCCCTCTCTAACTCTTCCTCTGCCTATGCACAAACATATATACAGATGAATGAACGGTGGTCAAGATGTATCCGGTACTGGTGGGTTTTGCCCAGAAACATGCAGACAACCTGAAGCCCTGCAACAAGGAGCAATGTGTTTAGCTACCTGACACCTGGATAGGTTGCTCTGCGCAACATTATGAGCTGACAGAATCCCCTGTGCCCATCCTGGAGTGGCCCTCTCCAACAAAGACGCTGGCTAAATGCAACCAGATAAGAGAAAACAGATACTAGTCAAATAGCGCACCCCAGGTTCACTCAAGACATTTTTAATGCATGAAACAGAAGAACTGCAACAGATGTTTTGGTGCATGAATTTCAAAATATATATCAGGTGTGATGCTGGCAAACATTCGTGTCAGTAAGTGACCACCTTCGAAACCTTAACTGCTGCATCCTTCTTCTTGCCCTTGTTCACAGCAGCAAAGGTGTGGCGGGCGCTGTCATAGTCCACAAGCTTCCTGTCTCGCTTGGCTATACGGGCCTTGGAACAGAGACCGAGGTACAATGGACAAGGCCATTCGGTAGGAGTTTATTCATGAGAACTAAAGAACACCATGCACATCAATGAGTAATATAAATTACCTTAATATCAGGGAACTGGCCCAAATAGGTGTCCATGGAAATCAAAGCATGATCTACCAGTTTCTGGTGAAAGTCTGTCCACAGGAGGTCCGAGTCCTGCAGTACACACAGCAGGGCAGAAATGCTATAGGTTTGGTGCAAGTGCCCATGCACACACCCATATCAAACGCTGCACCACAGCAATGTGTTAATGTGTTATCACCCATCTGATCCAACTACACATAACTGTGTCATCCAAATCAGAACCATACATACTTTCCAAATAAGGCCTAGAACTGAGAAACCATGAAAAACACCTTTAATCAGGGGATTACTATAGTATTCTAATGAATAATTATAATAATTGACCTAAATTCTTAACATTTTAAAGCCTTATGACTTGAAGTCTAAAGTCTTGGCCTCCCATATGTTCAGCATATGCGTAAGTACAGTTCTAACATTTGTTTTAGAAAGAAAAGAAATCAGACAAAAAACAGAGGCACAGCTGTAAGTGAATTACAAAACAGTACGTCTCCTCAGTGTTTGGGGGGGGGGGGGGGGGGGAAACCGGAAAAAAATATAAAAACAAAAAAAAGTTTTAAAA
>JAOYMR010000006.1:25957900-25970518 GCA_025802075.1 Tenebrosternarchus preto | reverse complement strand
CCCCCCCCCCCCCCCCCCCCCCCCCCCCCCCCCCCCCCCCCCCCCCCCCCCCCCCCCCCCGCCCCCCCCCGCCGCCCCCCCCCCCCCCCCCCCCCCAATCCGTCAAATAATATAAACAGCAAAAAACGTGTAGAAATGCTGCGTGACAGGGAGAAGAAGATGGGCTGATACGAAATCATTTCACACATCCATTCACAGCAACTATTAATGAGAACAGGAGGGAAAATCTTTAACCTCTACAACAGAGTCCATTTCATCCTTGCCATACCAGTCCGACTCATACATATCTGCAAGGCATTCCTGGAGATTCCTGGAAGACTCATGCATTGCTGTCGAATACCAAAAAAGACAGTTATCAGCGACGGGTACTTGACACACTGGATAATACAGTTATTCTCAAGTTAATGAACGGACCTTTAACAGCAGCCAAATAGGCCCGAAGGTCTTTCTGGAGTTTAGTGCCCTCCGCCTAGGAAAGGAATTATAAAAAAACATGAATCTGCAATACAGATATAGGCAATGGCAGGAAGGCTGAACATACAGTAGATAGCAATATTGTGAAAGTGTTTAGACTGTTAGGAGTCGGTGTGAGTCGTCACCAGCTGTTTGTTGAAGTTAATCACGCCTTCCTCAAACGCAATATCTTTAGTCTCATCTGCCTTGCCAAGTTTTTGCAGAACCTGAAAGATCACAGAGGTTTTAACGAGCCGTGGGAAAAAGTATTTTGAAACAGTATTTTGATGGATGAGGCAAAAAAAAAAAAGAGACACTTTATAATTCTCAACAACTGCAAGACTGAAAATGTGTCAGGACAGAAAAGCTTTCACTAACTTTATATTAATCTAACTCACAAGATGACATAAACAGTTCTTCTCAGACTACATATGTGAACCTGTAAATTATCCTGGATTAAAGGGGAAATGTCTCATGATTCATCTCAACAGAAATAACCTTCCAACCACATACAGCTGTCACAACACTGGACGCTACCAGAGGCATAATGCGCTTCAACTTCCTCTGCACAGCTACACACTGTCATCATCTCTGGACTATTAACATTGACTGTCATTCATTATGTTTGCCTATTTAATCTGGCCTGTTGCATTCACTCTCCACAAAGTATTGCCAGCTACTCCGCTGTGCTTTAGTGACCCTCTGTATTTGTTGTTGTTTGATCCTGGGCTTTAGTTCTCTTTCAACTCTTTCACCTGCTCCTTTGCATCTGTCTGCTTCCATGTTTTGTCCCATCTAATTTTTTTACCTGGATCGTTCATTTTCTCTGTGTAGTTGGATTAACACTATGCATTTCATTCTTGCAGCTCTGGTTCTTACCCTCACGAGTTTTGCTGTTAGTCTTTCAGACAATACTATTATAAATCAAACACGTTTCGATTGTTTGCAGACCGATTTACTCTGCTATGTCACAACAGCATTATTACTTTTTTTACTGAACTGTAGCATATTGATACTGTTGAGAGTCATCTTACCACTTCAATAAGCTGCATCTAGTCAAATTAAAATGCAAGGCAAACGTTTTAAATATTCATGCTGCCAAACTTGACATGCTGCACGGTCCATTCCCAAATACAGTTAGAATAAATATGCTGTTCATTAATATTGCCTTTAAAACCATTATAGGTTGTAGTTGACAGAGTCATTATAAAAGATCAATAAACGTGAGAGATGATGAACCTCTAGCAATCATTATTCTTTTCACTAGTCTTTTTTACTAATAGATTTTGGGGTCGTCCTGTATCAGCAAGTGACTAATAGGCTTAAAAGAAGGAATGGTATACACGTGTAGACTACTGGACAATACATTTAATACCTAAATAGTTAAATTCCTAAAATCAACTGTGATTTTACTGATATAATCACTACAGAAATGCAGTGCAGGTCAAGTACTTTGGGTAACTAATCCAATCAAATCATAACTGCATCATATGTAAATAACGTAAATGGCACGATTAAACGGGTTAAAACAACACGAGTGATTCCTTTATTAAATATATGTTTAAAAGGTCACGACATCTATCATCCGGGCCACAAACATAGCCATAATTACGGGTGCAAATATAAATGACTAGATGCAAAACGTTACTGCAGTGTCCCAAATGTAACGGCAGCCGGCAGGCGCCGCCAGTCCTGCCACTTAGGCCACACTATTTATTTGCAGTGGAAACCTACAGTCTGAATACACCGCCCCCCGAATACCGAATACCGTAAATGATTCATTGCAAAATCCCATGCTATTCGTAATTTTCTGAAAGTCGACAAATTTCGCCTGCGTGAGCTGTGAGTGGGTTGAACAGGGCTGACTGCAGTAAACGTGAGCGAATGGCATCAGTAACTGGGGTCTTAGAGCGATAGGCGTTAGGGTGGGCCTGCGCCGAAGATGTCAGCGTTATAATAATAATGTGAGACAGATAACTGAGTCAGATAATATTCCATCGCATGAAAACGATTCCATCGTTTGGGTTAGGAGAGGATGTAACCGACTAAACGCTATCCATCACAACATGGCAATTGGGCTATGGCAGTCGACCATCAGTTGCACCCTATTTAGCGCTGTGAAAAACATTCTGTTAAATAAATATGAATGACAATCATTATATTAAAGTAATATAATTTCTTACCTTTTCTTGAGCTCTGGTTATTTTCTTCTGCACATTGCTCGCGATTTTTCCGGCAGAAACCCCTTTTCCCATCGTCAACTCAGCCATTTTGTACTGCTTTTAGCCTTAAACCCTGGTCAAACGACTAAAACACCTATTACATTGGAAAATCGTTAGTACGCGTATCCCCAACACTATCAGCGATTTAATGTTTTGTGACCATTCAGTAATAATTGCGTCTATCGTAGGTAAACCTGCACGGACGCATTCAGGATTCGCAGATGCATATAGACCGACGATAACATCGTCTTAAAGTGACAGCGCGTTGTCAGAAAACAGAAAACACCCTTTACATGCTACTGATTACTGAATACCATAAAGGTTCATTTACTACGATTCACTTCTCATAATGATTAAATAAACAAGCCCCCTGAAACAGCAGACTTTGCATTAAAGCTTTCATTTAAATTTTGAAGGTACCAAAACCAAACTTATTCTTTAAGGCTATGTAAAGTTTGTCTACTAAGAATGTGTCCGATACCCACCTCAAATTACTATGGAAAGGTAGTATTTCTCCCCAAGAAATTCCAAGCTATTTAGTTAGTGTTTTATTTACAAATGTGTATTGTTTTATATTAAATGCTTTATAATAAAATACTATTAATATAGTATCGAATACTACGTAAATAAATACTAATACAATAGAACTTTATGAAAAATAAACATTAACACTACAGAGTTACAAGATTTTTAACATGATATTATCAACAGTATTTGTATTTGGGGAATTAATTATCCTGAGTCAGACAAACTTTAGGGTGAAGGTTGATCTGATTACCTATAAACAGCCAAACAGCCTAAGCATATATAAATATTTTTTTTTGTCAGTCTGCAGAGATATTATATTGAAATTTACTGTTGATAATTCCCTTGCCTGCAGACATACATAATTATGCATACATAGGAAATTTAGGGGACAGTTTTCTCCAGCATTGGACATTCATTTCCAGGAAACCACCCCATAGTGTAATAAATTCTTTGTGATACATGGGGTATCTGGAAGAATCTCGACAAGGAAGATCAATTCTTGACAAATGAAGTTGGGGTGTGATGCTTCCTGTGTGTAAATGTTTTGTTATATTTTTTGCTGAGATCAGTGCAAATACACCATCATGATCTGAGCATATCATCACAGAGATTTGCTGTAAAAACTGTTTACGTTACGACGTGTTAACATGTTCTACTAATATACAGTTGGACCACACGATGGCGCCTGAATAGCAACGTTAGGTGTTTTTTTTTTTTTTTTTTTTTTTTTGAAGTAGCAAATACACAGAAATGCCAAATACAAAGAGCCATCCGTTAATGGACATTGCGTACAAATGATAAAGGTTTTGGCTCCCCTGCTTTAGAACTAATGGAAGATGCTAACCCTCATTACTAACGAACGGCAGATTCTAAAACCCTTGGCAGACAGTTCACTGCTGAACGAGCAACACTGAAGTGATATACTATTGAGTAGCTCAGTGCCAATAGTTCAGTGCCAATACTGAGTAGACATGACAATACTTAGTTTCAAAAGTTTAAAAATAAAATATAAAATTTAATGACAACGAAGGTCGTAATTTTAATGTATACCCATATAAATATTGTAAAAAGTGTATTTCGATAAAAATTAAAAAAAATAAATCTGTATGTCACGCGTCCCTGTGAAGTGATAAACTAATGGTGAGCTAATCGTGGTATCACAGGCTTCCCAGATAGTCGACCACTCCCTGTTATTTGATTACATGCATTCACGAGTGGTTGAAACCCGACAAAATATAGTGACAACGTTTAACCAAAATTGTAAACAACTTTTTTTTTTGCTAATTTTGCTATTAATAAAAAAAAAAATAAAAAAAATTAAATAAGTAATAAAAGAAAGATTTGCATGGTTATTCACTCAGTTTTCGTAGTAATTATGTGTAGTTCTCGTGCCTGCCACCCGCGCCACTCCACTTTTCTCCCACCAAATGGTACACTCCAAACAAAGCTTAGAGCGGGTGAAATACGGAATCGAACTGGAAACACAGGATCAAACTGAAACGGCTTGGATACGGAACCGTTATATTAAAACCACGACCAGTGGGAACTGTTTAACCTAATGATGGATGAGAGAGGGATAAAAAGGTTTGGCGGTCGTTTCAACACATAGTCTTGTTTTTCCAGCATAAAAATACTGTGGTCTGGAAAAATGCACCTGTTATGATCTCTTTAACGGCAATTACCGTTAAACTCAACAAAGGTGTTCGTATTTAGTAAATAAGAAACGGGCTTGTGCTTTGAAAAGGATGGTGAGCTCAATTACGGTGTATAAACTCGAGCAAACACCGTACCAAGGAAATTAGAACTCTTGAATGAACCGTGGATGAGGAGGTAAGTTGTTTTGTTTCCTCTGGTGTTAAAACATGCACGACATGAAACAGGCTTTGTTTCATTTTATATAGGTTGGCATTCGAGTATAAAATTATAAGAAACCATTAATTCTGAGTATTTAGTAAATAGGGGCCCTTTTTAGATTTTAACGGGATGGGCATGAAGATCGTTTCCATAATAGTAATTACTGGACAAATTAAAAGGCAATAATCATGTGCTTATGGCGAAAAAATTATTTTATCCCGTGTATTTCATTTCCATCACTTCACATCAAATGCACTGACATTGGAAGCAAGTAAAAATGCCCAATAAACACTTGAAGACGACGTGCTATTGTTCTCAACCGTTCTGTATTCTTTTGTTTGATCGCATTGAATGTACTGTTTTGGTCTTGGTTCGCTTCCCAGTCGGCAGCGCGCGTAACGGCAACCCATCTGGTATATAAAGTGCAAGGAAAGACAGCTAGTTTCCCTTTGATTAATACACTGGTTGTAAGTAAACGCTGTCTAAGCTAATTCGATGCATCGTGTTACTCTTCTTTGATAATAAGTATGTGGATCTGATCCCTTGTGTGTTTCCACAGCGCACATATTTTGGAATGTTATGTCACGTGTTCGGGTTGACAGTGTATACAGGTTCTGTTATTTTAAAAGCTTTTACTTCTGTTCATTCTAATTAATCGAAAAACAACATGCTGCATTGCAACATACAACGAATTCTGTAAAAATCACCAGCTGACCAAAGTACAAGTTGTTAATATTGACAGGAAATAGGTGGTATCGGAAGGATTTCTGTCCAAGCTCACAAATAAAGGAGTGCGATTGTCTATGCTGCTCAGAGGGAAAGATTTGAAGCTCTTGGTTATACTCTTACATTTATTAAAAGAACCTATTTAATTAAATCAGGTAATTATGAAATTGAAAGTCAGTTGCTCATATGTAAAGTCTCTTTGCAAACTATTGTGCACCAATGTTAATGCATTTCATACTTTCATCTCAGTTTTTTTTAAGAGTTTCATCTCAGTTTTTTTAAGAATCAGTGTCGGTGTTTATCACTAGGGTGTCCCTGTCATCTCAGTTCTCACCAAAATAGCAAAATTGAGTCACTGCAGTGCTGCTGTTGAGTGTGGTGTTAATTATATACTGTTCTGTTTTCCTTTTCACACTTTCACTCTAACTGCTAATTGACATGAAATGGATAAAAAAAAAATAGAGTTTGCATCTGGTATGATGTAACGGTGCTGAACCTGTCATTGGGTTACTATCATAGTGTGCTGTATGACTGTCATTAGTGTCTTGTATGACTGAGTGAGTCAGTTTTGGCTTTGGTGGTACATGATGGGTCTCACATCTCACTTTTTCTGATGGAACATGATGATCACAGTTGCCATGGAGTGATTATATCTTACATGTGGTGTCTTGTGATGAAGTGTGTGGGGAGAAAGTTTGGAGGTGCCATTAGATTTCCACAGTCTTCTCTTATGTGAGAATTATGAGACCCTGTCATCAATAATTAAAGAGCGTGCACTTTATCTGCAGACATTTCTTGGCACAAAACGGGGCAAATGAAATTACAGCAGAGACACAATTATGTTTAAAAGATCTAAAAGCTTTTGTACTGCTCATATTGACCAGCAAAGTGCCTGAGGGAATGTATTAAGGATAAAGATGAGCGTGTTCTGGTTCCCCTTTGTCATACAATTATAAGCACATCTTGCTTTGAAGTGTTGCAATTCTGATCTAGGCAATTCCAAACCGTGGTACGGATGCTGACCCCCTCCGTAACATTGTGAAAAAAATTTCACATCACTATCCTGACCATTAAATAATTTTTCAATAACATGCTTATTAGAGAATTTACTATGGACCTAGTATATATTACTTGGCTGTTGAGTTCTTCAGCAGCATTCCACAGTAAAATAATTTATTTCAGATCAAGGCATGGGTATGAGAACACTGTATATAACTACTTGGGGATCATAGTCGCGTTTCTCAGGCTGGGAAGAAACCAGCTTTGTTGACAGATTGTGAGTTTTACCAAAAGGTTTACTATCCCAGTTTTGCATGGTTGTCCCAGTATGCTGAAAAGAAAATGTGCAAGTGTAGTGGGGGTGTGAACTGGGGGGGGGGGGGGGGGGTAGGGGGGTGAAGTAGGGGGGGGTGCGGATGAATGAAATCTAGGCACTGTCGTGTTTAATGAAAGCAGTTATGTAATAATGTGGAGATGAAGGCGGCAGCAGCAGCTTGCCTTCGGGGGACTCATCTAATTGAGTCATGCTACAGCAGACCAAACAATTTTTGTATTTTATCTGAAGGAGTGCAAGAGATAAAATGACAGATTGGGAGAGAGAGAGAGAGAGAGAGAGATTAGCAGAGAAAGTGATTGGAATAGAAAGAGGGAGCAAAAGGGAAAAATGGAATGAATGGGGGATTGGGATTAGATAGTGGGAAAGATGTAGAGGAGTGGAGAGAGGGAAAAGAATTGTGAGAGAAAGCGACAGAGTAGAGAGGAGAGCAATGCCGAGGGAAAGTCGATGGTAATCCCATTACTCCTTTCAGTGCTGACCTTCCCACCAGCTCCAGTTCCTTCATGGAGATGCTTCTCCAGGAGGCTGTGGACGGATTGGCCTGGATGTGATTTTTCCAGATACTGTCATTTGGAGTCTTCTCAAGAAGCACATCCGGGTTATGTTTCATCCATGTTGTTCTCATTAGGACTGGATTTTGAAAAATATCGTTCACATATATCAGTCTGGGCTGAGCGCTCTCTACACGTTAAAATAAGAATCTAAGTAAACTTTATAGTTGCTTATTGTTTTATGTAATAATATTAGAAACAGATTATCAAAAAAAAAGCTTTATGCTTTAGTTTGCTACTTTGCTCGAAAAAGGTAAGATTAATGTACAGTGTGGAAGTGCACAAGGATCCTCATGTTCACATCCCAATTACAGTTACTGTTCTTTATGTACCAGAAATTCAGGCATGAAGTTGTTGGTCTTCCGTGTGCTTCTGTTTTTAGAAGTTAGAAATGACTCAATTTCTCAACCACTGTGGAACAGGGAATCGTGAAAATCGATGTGAGATTAGTGTTAGCATTAATTTCCTCGGTGTCTGCTCAGGTGAATGAGGGTTCCTTTAAGGCCGACTCTTAGGATCAGATCATGGCTGTCCTTCGTACTGTACCTGTAAGTTCTATTTCGTTCAGTGTCATCTGATTTTATAGGACCGACATATGGGGCAAATCTATGTAATGTCAGCCATTCAAAATTGGTCCTTTTGGATGATTGTTGGATGCAAATTAAGTCTAGTCTTGAACTAAATTCTATTATAATTGAAAATTCTCAGCTGAAGGTCCTTTTTATCTTTGGGTAGGCTTAGTCTGCTTCTGGAAAACCATCTTTTTAAGCCTCTAAGTCTATGAACAGTGTAGTGAGAATCGGTGCACCCTGCTGCTTTCATATATGGCAGCGAATGCACACATCTGCAAATCAAGTGTCTTAATTATTTTATGGAGAATAAATGGTTTTGATCTTACCCTTCATTTTTAAGTCTTAAGTCTTTGAGTGTCCTTTTTTATATAGTAGCCATTTCCAGTATATTCCAGTTGTTGCTGAGACCCGACAAGAGAACGAAGCCCTAATCTGAGAAAAGCTTATTTGGCTCCGTCTTCTTGTTGGCCCCGATTAGTCATTTGGAGGAGCCGCCTCCAGCTGGTCCTCGGTGGGAGAGTCTCTGTCCTGGTGACCGTTCACATCTTAAACTTCACCCTGCCCAGTGTAGCGGTTCAGATTGTAAAGGCAGATGGAAGCGGAAATTAAAAGGAAGACCATGGATAAGGTTTAATCAGGGGAAGCGTCAGGGAACAACAGTGTAATAGGAAAACATTGAATTGAAATGGGGAAATTCAGCCACATCACATTAGAATCTAGAACAGATTCAAATTGTCATGTTGAAATGTGGTCCTATCTAAAAACAAAACAAAAAAAAAAATTAAATCAGAATGTGCTTCCGAATTCCATGGGTTCCACAAATGTTCTCATGATAGGTTTGAGTGGTAAAAGTGTGAATGGAATAAATTGGCCTGAATAGTATACAATTATAAACAAAAACAAATAGTTGTTTGAGTGAATTCTTACGCTCCAGTTTTTTAAAGATTAGCTGTCTGTTTGTGTTGGAACATCGATGGGCAGCCTTTATAGTCTCACTGTGTGCTGATTTATCTCGGTGGATTTTCACCTCAGAGAGACTTTGTTTACCTTTAAAAATGCTCAGAATGAACATGTGCAGAGTCTATTGCATAAGGAAAAAATGGTCTAATTGGTACAATGTGGATGTGGGAGCTTGTTTCAGGTTTAATGATGTCATAACATTCAGAATTTCACTGGAACATGGTTTAAAGCATTTTCAGTTATTTTGTTTGGGCTCTTAAGATCTTACCCTAGACTGTGCATTTATCCAGTTTCCCTTACTTTATACCTCAGTCATTTATTTTGCACTGTGTTGATGCTGTTATTTTTTTATTTCCATGTGGGTTTTAGTATTCTGTACCCACAGCTGTCTGGAGAGAAGAATAATTGACTTTAGACAAAGATTAACGTTATCTCCCTCCATGTGTGCAGAGCACTGGGTCTCCTTTATCAGTCCACAACCTCCACCCGGCTCCTTTTTGGCTGTTGCTTCTGTCTGTCTTCTCTCCCTTCTCTGGTCAGCCTGCAGGGCTTCCTCTCTTCCCTCTCTCCTCTTCGCTTGCATGCTTCCTTTCTGCTTCAGTGGACGTCAGAGGCTCTCCACATAGCCAGGCCAAGAATAGCTCAATAGGTGCTCTATATTGGGGCCCAAGAGCAGCCTGGGAAATTCACAAAACCGTTGAATTCGGACAAAATATCTGTGGCAGAGGTGGCTCAGCTCTTTCTGAGCATGTGTGTACATGCCTAATAAGGAAAGCGGACCGTAAACCCACGGCCTGGCCACAATTGCATTTGTATGCCCTCTCGGTTGCTCGCTCAGATGTACATGAAGATGAATGATTTCAGTCCTGGCTCATTGGTTGCAGATCTGTCTACATGTCAAAGCCCCGTTGTCTGGGTTAAGCTGTAAAAAGAACCTGATGCGATGATACGAATTGATGGTCACGATGAATTCATTGTTTTGAATAAAAGAATGTGGGATTTTTTTATTTTTTTTGCTTATTATCGTGACCCTGTGTCTTAGTTGTTGGTGGTTTCTTTCAGAAAATTGTCTTTAGGAATGACGAATACTCAGAAGAAGAAGAATAAAATTCAAAGATCCCTGTCCTATCCTCTGACATCACTCCCTCCCTGCACTCCCCATCTGTTAATGTTTGTGTGTGGTAGAGGCTGAGTGAGTTTGGATGGGTTCAAATGGGGGCCTCCCAGTTGAAATCGATGCCAGGAGCATCATCAAGTGCTCTCTGTTTCCCTCATCCACATAAACACAGCAGGATTCAGGGCGAGCTGGTGAATTCTAGTCTGTAGTAAAGACTGGCTAAATAACTGAACGACACAGTACTGCTTTGTTTGTGGGACCATATAAGATTTATTATATGGTCAGAGCAAAAATTCACCTGCTTGATGACCGTTATGGTGCTGAGGGGTGGATACACTTATTGACTACCAGATGGTTGATGAAACGCAGTCACACATACATCCAGAATCCAGACCGCAGTGTTCACTGAAGGAGTGATTACTCTGGATCTGGGCACTGGAATCCATTTAGGATTAACTGAATCCATCCATAATTGAATCCATCACTGAATCCTTCATAACTGAATCCATCCATGAAGGCATACAGAAAGTAGCGCTGTGTGGTGGTAGTGAGTTTGAAATCATTGCCTGCAGACAGGCTCCTGGGTGTAGTTTGTTTGTTGTGGTTGTGGCTCTGCATTACCACTGCCTCCATACTGACTCCACAGTGTTATTATAAAAACTTATTTAATAGAAAATGCATATTGAAATCATTTTTTAAGGGCTAAAAAGTATCTTAAACTTTCCCAAACTTGACTGGGTATCAGTAAATGAACAGAAATGAGTCGGTCTGAGCAGTCAGTGAATACAAGATTGAGCTTTAGATTACAAATATTTGCAAACCACGACAGTATAATCATAAAATATTGATTTATATCAAAAGGAATGCCTATTTTACTTTGGATGTCACACACACACACACACACACACACAGACAAACAAATGAATACACATACCATAGTAGATTTGGACACTCCCATTAGAATGCTGATCTCATGCATGTGATGAGAAGGAGACAGACTATCCATGGCTAATGGAATTCACAACAGTAGCCCTCAGCAAGATTAACGAGGTTTAACCCAGCATCAGCGCTGTCTCCTCAATCACTCCGTCTCAACACAGAGTCTTTAACACATACACATTTCTTCTTTGTTTCTCTCTCTCTCACACACACACACACACTCACGCACACACACACACAGACATTCTTCGTCTCATCACGAAGTCCCAACTCTGAGACGTTACCTCGAGATCCCTCAGTCTCTCAGTAGTCTAGAGTTGCTGGGAGAACCTGCGCTGTACAGATTTCTGCAGAATAAAGAAAAGGTGCAGCTTATGAAGTTTCTCTTTCCTCTTTATTTCCCCTAAAGCCCCAGCCTGCCTGCTCTCATACCTGCAGTAAGCTCCAGGTGTCTATAAGCACAACAGTTCATAGTCTTTTGCACCTGCACTTGCAGTGAATAGACCATTATGATCCAGTATTCCTAGAAGTTGAGAGTTCAAAAGGTAAACACCAAGGCGTGAGCTCCCAGCACCTGCAGAAACGCATCCCTTGTAACTGCACTTTCTCGTAGCCTGTGTGTTTGTCATACACAGTTTGTTAGCCATCCTCTGGCAGTGGCCCTGACCACACGGGGCTCACGTTCTTAACCACTCGTCCACCGTGGTAGGAACACGCTTGTCAGGCCCGGCAATGTCTCAGGTTCTTTTTCTTTTACATGTGCTGTCGTCACAGGTGGAGAGCGGTCGGCTTACTTCTGTGCACTGAAACTGACCACTGCACTGGAGGACTTCAGGATGGCTCCCGCAGACTAACCCGGACAAGGTATTAGTTCTATAGTGGTGTTTCTAATATAGTGGCAGAAAAGCCCATGCTAACAATTAATGGGAAATGCCTGACAGTTTATTTCAGGACTAAAATCACAGGTGCTTGTTTTGTGGGAATGTGACAGGAAATTTACATAATGAAGCGTATTAGGGTAAAACTGATGGTACTCTATGTTCCCATTGTGAGAGCCAAAAAAAAAAGGCATAGAAGCTGCAGGCAAATTGCACTAAAAGTCTCATCACGTTCACATGAGCTAAAACCGCATCTGAACTTCATAAATGCTTTGTCTAAGGTCTTAGGAATACTTGCAGCATATTCAATTATATTTCCAATGAAATATTGTTTACAGACAAAACTGAAATGATTAGACATATAAGTTTCAATAATGAAGCATGCTGTCAAACCTGTCCAATATCTCGTATATTTGTCCAAACGTGGGGGGGGGGGGGGGGGGGGGGGGGGGGGGGGGGGGGGGGGGGGGGGGGGGGGGGGG
>JAOYMR010000006.1:25946372-25957800 GCA_025802075.1 Tenebrosternarchus preto | reverse complement strand
CAGGATTGCAGTTCAGGGTGAGTTGCCTCATGGATAGTGACCTCAAATACTGTACAGTGAAGGAGCCCTTCAACGTGACACTTGATTCTGAAACTTGATCTAGCGCCTGGTAATTAGCCATCTTAGCCTTGAGCCGGTCTTTTGGGCCTGTTAGCAAGTCCTAGATGAGCGCTACATGTAACGCCGTGCTGTCAGATGGAGTTTTCTTTTCCAGTTGTGCTGTCCATGGCTTTGACTTGCTGTGTCTCAGCCCATCGCCATGCGCCTCTGGAGGATTCGAGTACTCTGCTCTGCCCGCTGTGGGCTCCGCTACGCCGGTTTGCTCCGGCAGCAAGCCTGCGGCGGAAATGACACCCGTTCATGTCCGCTTAGCCTGTCCGTTGCAGATATGATGCTATTTATTCTGGACGTATCGCGCCTACCCGCATGCATGTACTCACACCGGTCTGCTTCTGCTGGGGTTCTCTCTGCAGACCTCCCCGTGCCCCGTGTAAAATATTCATGTGGCGTAGCGTTGCTCAGTGGACCCCTTTGTACTTCATCATGACTGGCATGTCATCATGCTGCAGATGAAAGCAGGGTTCAACCAAGCACTGGCCCTGCAGAGCAGAAAAGCCCCTGCAACAAAAGAAAATGCTGACAAAAGTAACGGGGGTGATTAGCTGCCACAGAGAAAGAGACCTTGGAGGTCAGGCCTGTAGGCTACAGGGCTCTTCCTAGGAAAATCTGGGAAACCCTTATAGGAAAAATCCATCGTTATGGTTTTTCCAGCTCTGTGTGTTGTTATGGTGGTGTTTTCCATTAAATGCTGGGCACAAGTCCAGATCGATTTATGTTTGCATGTTGTAATGTGAGCCTATTTGAATACAGCAGTGGTATACAAGGAGTAGACAAAAACAAGGCCTTACTTAATGTCACATTCCTTTATTGTCCTGCCGCCACCCCCTCTTTGTCTGACTCTTCTTTATGGTGGGTTTGTTTACATGTCTTGGGTGTTGAAGAGGACGGGAGGGGGAGGGTCTGAAAAAGAGAGGAATCTTCAGTGGTAGAGAAATGCAGGACAAGCTAAAGCATTGATTGGCTCCTGAGCTGTTGCCATGGTGGCAGGCCTTTCTTTTATTTGCTATACAACATGGAAAATCCCAGAATCCCTCAGTTGTTATGACAACAGACAGGAAGTAATGCATCATTATGGTTATGTAAGGACATAATGTTTTTTTCTTTGATGTATTCATTTCTTTCCTCAAAATCATTCAACTTCTCTCGAGTCCTTTACCCTCTTCAGCTTTGATCTTAAAAATCTAACTTTACACAGGGCAGGAGCATCTTGCATGCAGCTTTGAGTCATCCACTTGCCCACAATTTTGACTATTGTTGTCATAAAGAATTGACCCAAAGTGTTGGGTTGTTGATCACTGTAGAGTTTTTAATTATGACCATCAGTTTCGTGGAGCTTGCAGAAGCCTCATCCATTTCAAAAAGTCAATGAAATTGTCCTGTTCCCAGTGGATGGCAGTTTCCACTTGAGCAAGTGTGCAATATATGGCAGAGATGTTCCATTTCATAACTGTTCAAAAAAACGAAACAATTTTGTCCATTTTCTCTGTGTCGTGGCATTACACGGATGACTTATTTCGACTAATGCAAAATGAACTTGAAACTGAACTCTAAAATATGTCACTCATGAAACTAGCTAGTAACATTTTAATTTGGAATAAGCAGAACCCTGCAGTTCACAGCCAGTTCACTAATGCAGACACTACAGCAGAACTGTTGAAGAGACGGGGTTTTGTCCTTAGGGTTCTGTTCTATTGCTGACTCCAGTATGTTTCTCAATGGTTTGCAGTGTAAGCTGTAGGGGTGAGTTTTTAATGGGTTGCCAAATATGCCTCTTGGAGTAGGTTAAGCTTTCAAATCTCCATGATCCAGATCAAGCATGGGTTTTTGTAGAGCTTTTATGTCTGGTTCTTTCCATCTCCTCATATCGTTCCTCATATCTCTTCTCATATCTCTCCTTGTATTTCCCATTTCATGATCGTCTTCTGTCTTGCACCAAATAACCTACTTTATGGCGAACAAAATGGTCTTTGGTAAATCTGCAGTATGTGTGTGTGTGTGTGTGTGTGTGTGTGTGTTATCATTGTGAATATGACTCATACCCTTAAACACGAGACACAGGACTTGGCGCACACACACTGCACTCTAGAATCAGCGTAGCAGCTCTACATCTGAACCAGTAGCACTCACTGTAACAGCACTCATCACAGTCAGCTGGCATGATGGTTACAAAATGCACCACTGCCAAAACACAGAGACCAATGTCCAATCCCATTTCTTATTTTTACCACTACCCCTTATTTTCAAGGGTTCTCTTGCCCTTGGAATTGAGTTACAGGAGGTAGTGGATGAAATCTTCTCCTACTAAATGGACCGATCCTTCAAGAACTCGATACGTCATCGGTGGTAACTAGACTCTACAAGATTTTGCTGAACGTTTTCAGTATGCCTGCCCTCAGCTGTGGTGATCTCTAATCTCTCTTATGTGGGCTATAGGTAGGGTTATAATATGGCCTCTCTTTCCTGGACTTTGTCCTCTTTTTTGGTATCAAACAGTCATCCAGGATTTCATCCCGAAAATGTCCAGGATTTGGCTTTTCCTTTCATGTTTACTTTCTACAGTTGCCATGTTGTGCTGCAGGTTTTTTTTTTTGCATTTCCTACCTTGGTGTTTTGTAGGTCCTTCTCGGTTTTGTGGACCTGTTGTTTATAGGTTAATCATGTACATCCTTGACGCATCCATTGATCAGACTGCTTCACGGACGTGTATGGCCAGAGAAGATACATGAAATGTACCTTAGCAAAGCCTAACAATGCCCAGCCACAGAGCTGATGGTGATGGGGTTGGGCTAGTCTCTCTGTGATGTCCGTTTTGTTCATGTACAGCATGAAATGTGACAAAATAAGTCCTCTTACACTCGCACTCCATACCTGCACACAGACTAAAAGGCTTTTTTTTGCCATGTGCATCTAATAAAACTGCAATTAAAAACAAATCTTATGTAACTATATGTGTGAATTGGCCAGGGTTTGTGTGGAAATCTACATTATACTACAGTAGATTCTCACAAGTGGTTTGATCTGCTTTAAAAGTGCATTTTCATATCAAAAATAAAAAAATCTTCAGGAAGGCATACCTGGTTCTGTCTGAACAACTAAAGTGTCTAGGGAAGTAGAGATTAATTTATTTTATGACTATGAATATAAATTGATTTTGTGTGTAACATTATCTGGCCATATAAGCTCTGAAAGCGATTGTTCTAGGTCTTGTAATTAAGTCTAATGAATAACAACCCCTTACCACCCTTTTTGAAAACAAAAACATGGTCATCACCCTCAGTATTGGCATCCTTATGTGGATGCCTGCAGCCGTGCATCGTAATGTTTAATTTCATGCATCAATCGGCCATTAGAACATAACGCTGCTTCGTTAGCAGGCCACTAGCAGGCTCTGTAGGCAGCCTTACTAGTCTGCACTGATATTAGAGGAACGGAACAATTCAGCAGAACCTCGCTGTAGGACTTCAGTTACCTTATAGGCGTCAAATGCCTCCAAAGGGGGGAAGCTGCCCTTTAGTCGTGAATGCACAGAGCAGAGGGGCAGGTCTAAGTGCTGGAGGCAAGTGTGAAATGCGCCGAACTCAAGCTCGTCACCCCTGGTGCGTGGAACTCATTCCATATGTCGCTATGCACAGATTAAGTTTTTAAATTATGGTTTATGCAGATTTGATTTAAACAGTAAAATCTTTTTTTTTGTGACGAGGGAGGCCATGGCTTCCTCACTGTAGCAAAGCATCTGCAGTGGTTTAATAGTGTTTGCTTGTTTCCACTATGAATTTCACAATCCATGAACAACCGTTGGCTTGTGGCTGAATTTCCAGAGTTATGGTAGGACATGATGTATTCAGCGACGAAGGAGAAACTAACTGTATTGGGCAGTTAATCTTCTGTCTCCTGTTATTCGCTGAGTTTTCCTGAGGGGATCAGCCATTTGGCAAGGATCAGCTACATCAGCTCAGTGATTGCTTTAATTAGAAGTGGCTTTGCTGAAGCAAATGCTTTGTGGGGGAAAAAAACAGGTTTACAGATTAATAATTTTACTCTCACATGCCTTGGGTGTCAAAAGTTATAGTTTGGTTGATTGGTTTCTTAAAATACACAGCAAAAGACATTTTCATTTACAAAATGTAATATACTTTGCACAAAGCATTCAGGTGTTACTGAGAATGACTGTCAGACCGTAGATCACGGAGAAACTCCTTCACAGTGGTCGCTTGAAACTTGTTCTGGTTTTGTACCGAGCTTGGAAATGGCAGGCTAGCAGAGCGAGTTCAACCACTCAGTTTTTAATGTGTGGCTGTTGAGGTTCTTGTCTGGAATGTTAATGTAAGACTCGCTGTAAGGTAGACCAATTCTGTTGGTTTCACAAATAACTATGTCTTTGATCAACGTTACTACCTCCAGCACTGCACTAAACTTGAAGTGTGTGTGTGTGTGTGTGTGTGTGTGTGTGTGTGTGTGTGTGTGTGTGTGTGTGTGTGTGAGCGCATGTGTTTACCGTACACCCTGCAAGTCTGCGTGTAGTCCTGGGGCTGTGGCAAGGTCTCAGCTGTTCCTGGTGGTCAGTTTTAGTTCTGAAACAAATGCACCATGAGAGGCCCTATTTGTCAAGCTGTAAAAACATCTGCGCCCTGTCGTAAGGCTGTGAAAAAACACGACATGTGAGCCTGTGCTGGTCGGCCTCTCGGGAGAAGCGCGCCAAGCTAGGATCATATTAACCTTTTTATGAAATATTATTCCTTTGAAAAGATGTATAGGACATGCGACAACATGGACAAAGGCTTTTTTTTTTTTTTTTAATTAAGTAATGAATCTGATGTAAAAAATGCAACCTCATAATTTACAATACAATCTTTATTTATAGAGCACTTTTAAAACAACAGATGCTGTTCAGTAGTGCTGTTCAGTAATAAATAAACAATACAAAACACAGTACATCACCCAACATAACATAAACAATCAGACAACATTAAAAGCCATGGAATAAAAATGAGACTTTAGCCGATATTTAAAAATCAGCAGTGAAGGGGATAGCCTAACATTTAATGGCAGCCCATTCCATAATTTGGGAGCCAAAACTGCAAAGGCACGATCACCTCTATGCTTCAGCCTAGACTTAGGAGTAACCAGAAGAAGCTGATCAGCTGAGGAAAGTAGATTTTGAGGAAAGAGGAAAGTACATTTGGGTATCATCTGCATACATATTTCCTCAAAATGGACCCCAAAGGAAGCATATATAGAGAAAATAAAACTGGACCCAGAATGGAACCCTGGGGGACCCCACATGTCAGAGGTGATGAGGGAGATACAAAGTCACCAAGGCTGACTGAAAAACTCCTGTCAGATAAATAAGATCTAAACCATTCCAGTGCAGTGCCTTTTATACCAACCCATTTCTCCAGCTGAGACATGAGAATGCCATGGTCTATCGTATCAAAGGCAGCTGTCAAGTCTAAGAGCATAAGGACTACAGAAGCCCCTGAATCAGTAATTAATAATGATTCATTATATACTCTAAGTAGCAGTTTCAGTGCTATGAAAAGGCTTAAAACCTGACTGAAACACCTCTAAAATACCATTTCTATCTAAAAGATTTTGCAGTTGCAACAGTACAACTTTCTCCAATAACTTAGCAAGGAACGGAAGCATAGAGAGAGGTCTAAAATTTTTAATTTACATAATTGTATTATGTTTTTTGTGCATTATTTTTGGATTGTGTAGTTCACATTTTTCTGTATTGTTCTACTCCTCATTTAACATTTTTACATAATTTTTTTCCAGGTGGATCTTTTAATGGGAAACTCCTCTTGACCCAGTCTGACTTATCTCACCCCAGTCTTCCATCCAGTTCCCCTCTCCCTCTCTCCCCCGTCATAAAGCCACACCCCCCCCACCCCCATTGCCATGACGTCCACGGCCCAGCTGTTGGCCTTTAAGCTGGCCCCACCCTCTCAGGATGGAAGCATGGATCGTCCAATAAGCTGTGACGAGGAGATCGAGCGGCGATATGAAGTGGTCCCTTCTGTCGTGTGTTCCATGTGTTGCCTCTTTGGCATCATTTACTGTTTCTTTGGTAGGTGGCACAGCAAACTGGCACAGAGGTCCCCTGATTTAAGTGAATAAGATGTTTGTGTTTGTACTGCTACATGGAGACGACATGGTTAAAAGGAAATTTGATTCATGCAATTTCCTGTCAGTCACCTGCGGAAGATGAAATGATTTTAGTTCATGATTGCGTGAAAACACAACACACTCAGACACGCACGTAGACTTCTATCAGTCGGGTAAATCAGCTTGTTCATGTTTTGCCTCACCACACGGTCCTGTGCAGCTAATAAGTCTGCTTCATGAACTCTGTTCACTTAATAATTCTGAATCTGACAGCCGGACACCAGTGGCAAGCGCCTGTCCCACTCCATTAGATGAGCTTCATCACTCGCACTAGACTGTGAAATTTACTTTTGCTGTCATTCGTTTTCACTGAGCGAGAGCACGAGTGAGGAGGTGGAGTGAGCGAGACCCTTTTACTGTGACGAACGGCAGGCCTCCCCAGTGCCTCTCAGCACTAACTAGCCGTCTAAACACTCGCGTGCTCAGGTGATATTGGGGAGGGGGAGGGGGGGGGTGGTGACATGGTGGGGGAACCTGTGATTGTTAACCTCTTTAATACATTTCAGTATTTTATTCGATCATCCTCCGGTTATTTTATTCCGTTATCCTTTTTAAATCTAAAAACATTAAATCTACAGTGATACGAATTATTTCAGTACCAGGTGATTAACAAATTGATTTGAGGAAAAAAAAAAAATACGGTTCAGTAAAGTACATGTTTTAATTATCTCTGACCCCTCCCCTCTCCTCACTCCCACCTCCACCCCACACTCAGGCTACCGCTGCTTCAAGGCCGTGATGTTCCTCACCGGCCTGATGTTCGGCTCGGTCATCATCTTCCTGCTGTGCTACAAGGAGCGTGTACTGGACACGCAGCTGAGCGTGGAGGCCAGCGTGGGCATCGGCCTGGGCATCGGCACGCTGTGCGGCCTGGTCACCATGCTGGTGCGCAGCGTGGGCCTCTTCATGGTTGGCCTGCTCCTGGGCCTGCTGGTCGCATTGGCATCGCTGGTGGTGCTGGAGGAGTTCTACCACCCGCGCACCGTGTGGCTGCCCCTGGGAGTGCTCCTCGGCTCGGGCATGCTGTTCGCCGTGCTGGCACTGCAATGGCAGCGCTGCTTCACCACGCTCTCCACGGCCGTCTTCGGCTCGGCCGTGGTCACCGTCACCGTGGACTATTTCGTGGAGCTGTTCGCCCTCACGCGGTACATCTACGAGCGGGTGAAGGTGGCGCCAGCCCGGCCCGTGTGCTGGTACACGTGGGTGGTGATGAGCGTGTGGCCCGTGCTCGCCGTGCTGGGCATTCTGATCCAGTGGAAGGTGACGGCGGAGGGATATTCCCACACAGAAGGTACGGCTCAGGCATCTCTCAGCTTTTCCGTCTCGGTACAAAATCAATGCAAAATCAAAACCAGTTCTGAGATGGCCTTCTATCTCCAGCTGTGCTCTGAAACCTCACCATATATAATACATTCCAAGCTCGCAGAACTGATCGCAGTGATAAAAGGATAAATAGCTTTACTTGTGTGTCTCGGATGTGGGTTACCGGCGGGTTTCAGAGCGTGCAATTAGCCTTTCTGCGTTTTCCGTAACACGTGACTCTCTTCGCTGCCGTTTCCCATGATCAGCGGAGGAGCTTTAGGATGTTCTATTTCTGCCTGTCCTACTTAATTACGTGTTGCGATGGCACTGCCGTGGAGAGCAGGACTCCTCCGCCTCGTGCAGCGCGCAACCATGGTCACAGTCGCCGGGGGAGACGCTGACCTAGACGTGAAGCCTTAGCATTTGAGTGGTAGCCTAATTGCTGTCTGGGGGGGGTTAAACGGTCACTGGAGGCATCGTGTAGAAGAGGTGGGACGTGGAGAGCTGTTTGTCGTCGGGGGCGACCGGATCGTCCATCCACCGCTTCTTTCGTGAGACGGGCGTGAAAAGCGAACATGCCACACGTGTGCCATCGCACCAGGGTTTGGTGCCGCTAAGCACTAGCAGAAGGGAGGAGGTTTCTGTGGTGCTGGGGTGGTTGCCATGGCGACAAGCTGGGGCTTTTAAAGGGGAGGAAAGGGGCGTTGATGAAGACGGGGGGGAAAAGACATATAAGCGTGGGATAGGAGGGTGTGTGTGTGTGTGTGTGTGTGTGTGTGTGTGCGTGTGCAGAGCTCATTATGTGAATTCCCTGACAGATGGGGCCCGTAACAGTCAAGGCACAACAGAGTGACTGAAAGGACAGAAATAATCGTCTGCCTCTAATAATGGCGAGGACCAGAATGAGAGTGCTGATTTTGGCATGAGGAGCAGCACAATGTGTCAAAACACTCGATGGTTTGTTTGGCGTCAGGAAGGCAGATCAGTGTGAGATGGATCAGGTTTACACAGGCAGCTTAGCGCCTTTACTTTCAGGAAAACTGCAAACAATGAGGGGGCATGTATGGATAAAGTGTCTGTGGTTGGCTGGCTGCATGACATGGCATATAAATGAGTGTGGATAATAAGCAGACTGGTTTGTTGAGTATGCCTACTTCTCTCTCTCTCTCTCTCTCTCTGTCCATTTACCTTTCCCTGTTTTCTTTTACTGTCCCCCCCCCCAATTTCTCTCTTTTTCTAAGAATGCATGGCTTTGCTTTTGAGTAGTGAACATGCTGGCTCTTCTCTGGCTCCCTATCTAAACATTTCTCTTCATGGCGTTCTCCTTCTCCTCCACCCCTCCCTCCCTCCCTCTTTCGCTTCTCGCTCTGCCCTGCCGGCAAAGTGTTCATCAGTCACCAGCGGAGGCGGGTGCAGCTGATGAAGATCCGCCAGAAGGAGGAGAGGAGGGAGAGCAGGAAGAGGACGACGCGGAAGAAGCAGCCTCAGCCGACCTCCGAGCAGCGGCAGCAGCAGCAGCACAAGCAGAAGCCCAAGTACCACCACCCCCCGCAGGCGGGGACGCAGCCGGCCCCCGGCGCCCCGCCCAAGCTCCAGCAGGCGGAGCCCACCTACCGCAGGAAGCCCAACCCCATCCGCCGCTACGACGGAGACGTGCTCTCCCCGGTAAACTGCCGTCCGCCGTTCCCGCGCCCTCGTCCTTCCCCGCCGTGTGCGTTCATCAAGCCCGTGCTTCGTGCCATTGGCCCATCGCTCTGCTCTAGCGGGTCTGAATCCATCCGTTCACCCTTCCATCAGCTTAAGTCCATGTTCGGCCCTTAAGCGAATGTGACGGATTCCGATGGATCCGCCTGTGGTTGAATTAAGTGCTGGCTGTCTCTCTTTACTACTCCTCTCTCTTTCTTGTCTCTGTTTCAGAGTTACATTCAGCATTTCCGGGACAGGCATGTGGACAGGCGGGGCTACTCTCATGGCAGACTGATTGGTCGTTCTCATATGGTGGACATGGACTACGATAGTGGCTCTCAGGTCCCTCTGACGACCCATACAGGCCCAGCAGGAAGAGTGTGACCCTACCAGGCACTGCTCACTCGTCTTGGTTCCCCATTGTAACTTTTTCTCCTTCAGAGGCAAAAAGTTGATTTTTTTACACTGATCACCCACATGGTAATGGTTCTTCCCTACTGTGTAATGGGTGGCCAATTGTGGCAAGTTGTTTTCGCAAACGACTTTTTAAATCACAGCTACAACTGGTGGTCGTTTCTCCTCCGCCGGCGAACGTCATGAACGGCGGCTGAGGGCCGAGTGTGTGCGTGCGCGGTGTGTGTGTCTGGCCCTCTGAGGCTCTCTGGCCCATTATTAGCCAAGCGGAGAGGTCTCAGGACTACTTGAGCGATGTTTTTTTTTTTTTTCTTCTTCAAGTGTTAAAAGACTGCAAACTTCTCATCTCCGTACAGCATGCACGCTCGCTTCTGTGAGACCATCACAAGTTTACAGCTGCTGTCTTTGTATTTCTACCATATGAGGGAGATGTACCACCACTTAAGAGATGCACTCCATTAATGAAAGCGCGATGTTTACAGCTCAGACTGGGACATGCGTTCCTTTTAACGAGAGCGGAGAGCTTTGTTTGTCAAGACTGATGGCCAGATTCTGTGAACTCTTTTAACTGAAGCCTCCCTCTGTTTACTGGAAGGCCATTTTTAACTCCTCTACTGCCAAGCATGTCCAATAAATGTCGTGAGTCTGGTGATGGCTTACCTTGGTCAGACAATTGTGTAATGGGTGAACAAGGGCTCCATCATTCAATGATGGTAATGTTACTTCTGGAATCTATTCACAACAATTGTAGTAGTTTGTGGTGGGCTTATGATGGTGATTTGGCTGATCCAGTTCATCCTAATGTCCCATAAGGCCTCAGTAAACCTTAGCAGATTGTGGACCCAGATTAGAACCACAGGGGATGAGGCAGCAGTGAAGTCCAATAATGCAGGTAGGAAAGTGAACAGCAAGGGACTTTTTGTACAGTTTAAAGTGTCCTTGTCCACTGTGAAGGTTCAGAAAGGTACCGATGGAAGACGTCTTGGGATACATTCACACAGCAGGTAAAAGCAGGGCTGTTCATAATGTTTTTAACGTGACGTATATCTGACGCTGGTCTGAGCAGATCGCGCTCCTGAACTGACCTGCATGCACAAACGAACAGTGCATTATGAGACACGCTCAACCAGAAATAAAGGATGAACGTGGAGTCGGGAGCCACCAACCCTAAGGTTAATGTTCATATTGTGTGGAGGCTTGGCTGCAAATTCGTAAACAAATTATCACGATGAATGTGAAGCAGTTGTGGTAAGTTCTTTTTATTGTTCATACACAAGCATCGCTCCAAATGAGGTCTGCTACCTCACTGTCCTGCCTCTGAAATTCATGTTGTCAGTCTTTCCTTCCCGTTATGGCGAACGTCGAGTTCAGTTGATGTAAAAGTCGCATGAATGTTTTGGGGTTTTTTAGTTTTTTTTTTACCTGCTCTTTGAATGTAGCAGAGGGAAAAAGCAGAGATTTGCAGTGGTGGGCCATCCACATTAAACGGGGACCGAGTATGTGTGAGTGTGTGTCTGAAAGTGTGTGTGTGCTGGTGGGTGGGTGGGTGTGGGTGGGGTAAGGGATGAAGAGTGTATACGTTTGCACATTTGGATTTGTGGGACAAGGTGGTCAGAACGCTCTTTTTTTTTTTTTTTTTTTTTTTTTTTTTTTTTGGTGTTTGTTTTAATTACATTGGTGTTTAAACATATTGAATCACCCTGTGTTGCAAGCCACCATGCCCAAAATGAATAGGCCC
>JAOYMR010000006.1:25925418-25938633 GCA_025802075.1 Tenebrosternarchus preto | reverse complement strand
CCCCACCACCCAACTCCCCCCCCCCCCCCCCCAACACCCCCCCCCCCCCACCCCACCCCCCCCCACCCCTCTCCCCGCCCCACACCACCCCCACCCCCCCCACCACCCCCCCCACACCCCCCACACCACGTGACATATTTCTTCTCACCGCCCCCCCCCCCCCCCCCCCTTTACACACCTACCCATACTTTTTTCAAATGTCATTGTTCTATTACATGGCCTTGTCTTTTTATTGACTTCCATTAGTGATTCATGGCTTCATGCTAATATATCCCATGTTCTGATATACCCATGTTCTGAGCTTATTAGGGCAGTCACCCTTCAAACTCTTTGGCCTCCACAGACTTAGTCAGCCGCAACTAATTTAGTTCTTTGCAAAAAATACCAGCAAATCTAAATCAAATTGCTTTCTTGCGATACGAGTTTAAAAATGATATATTTTGCTGTTTTATTCCCAGAAGCCCTTTGGAAATATATTATGGTTGTCAACAGTTGCTCTCTCTTGTATTCCAGGAATTTGACCATGAAGGTCTTTGACCATGAATGTATATTTATGCACTTCAGTACAACCTTTTTCTCATGTCAGTCATACATGCATTACAGGGTCCGTAAGGCTCTTTCTAGCATAACACTGTGACATCTTTTATGCCAGACATGTCAGAACAGAGGGATAGAATCAAACCTTCAGTGAGGTTCAGTGAGGCACAAAAAAAGAATTCTAAAGACCCTGACATTCATTTTTATGCCTGTCCTTTAAGGAGCTGCACATGTTCCTTTCAGAAATATCATCCCTGCCGTGTCTAATGGATGTCGGATTTTCAAGTGGATTCTACTCCTCTGTACACATTCTCTTATGAGTACATAATTGTTCTTTATTTATAGTAGCATGAGTCTCGTAAGTTAAGCCATTGATTTTAAATGGTCAGACAAAATTTCATAAAACAATTTAAGTGGTTCTCTTACCTCAGCTTCAGCTTTTGCAGGTCATCGCTCAGGTTGTCGCGCTCGATCTCCACGCGAGCTCTCTGATTGGTCAGCGCATCCACCTGCAAGCGTAGCTGGCGCATCTCCTCCTCGTACATCTCGGCGATGCGGGTGGGTTCACGTCCCCGCAGCCGCTCCATCTCCACGACCAGGGCCTGGTTCTGCTGCTCCAGGAAGCGCACCTTCTCGATGTAGCTGGCGAAGCGGTCGTTCAGGTGCTGCAGCTCGGCCTTCTCGTTGGTGCGCGTGTGCAGGAAGTCCTGGTTCATGGCGTCCGCCAGACTGAAGTCCAGCTTCTCTCCGACGTAGGAGCGCACCATGGGTCCTCCTTTGATGCCAAGGGAGGCCGAGGAGCGCAGGCTGGAGTAGGCCGGCGCCGAGGTCTTGGTGACTTCGTACACCCTGGACGACATTCGCGAGGAGCCGGAGGAACCGGAGGAGCCGCGGCTGGAGAACAGGGAGCTGGGCATGGAAGCGGCCAATCCCGAGCCAAATGTGCGGCGGTAGGACGAAGACGTCTCGGCTGAGGCAGAGGAATAGGTCTTGCTCATGATTGGAACGTCGTAGGTTATAAGCTGGGATGAGTGACTGGGTTGGAAGTCTTGGATAGAATGAGCATGAACAGACACGAGATCTGCTATATGTAGCTTTAGCTCAGATTAGACGCCCTCCCCCAAGCCCCCAGCAGCCCCCTCACCTCATACCTCTCTCCCCACTCACCCTCTTCACTCAGCTGTCATGTGGTATTCCAGCAGTTGGGTGGAGTAGATGCCAGTAAGTTGGTGGGGGAATTGCATGGTGGTCTAGATTGGGTTACGTGTTGGACGTGTCTTCTTTTCCCAAGACCATAAATGACTGTCAAATTGATAATGTACTGACAATATAGTCATGCTAATGTAGTTAATATAGCAATGCTTAATATTCTTTTTAGCCTTTTGCGTTAGAGAGCTATGCTAACACGCAGGTGTGGGTGTTTAAGGCAGAGTCGCTGTGCTCTTGCAGTGTGACTGCCTGCTATTCTGAAACTCTTTCATGTAAATATAATGTAAGGAAAACCATTCATGCATCATCTTGGCTTTAACCAAGTCTGTCAGATTGTATCTCCTCCACAGTGATGTCAGACCCCTTGTGCTAGATTCATAGAAAAACTCAGGCCTCCCACATGTGTTGGGTTGCCAGAAATTCTCACTCCTGCAGGAAGCCAGTGGGTGAGTGCCAGTCTGGGTGAGTGGGAAGTGGCATCCTTGGGGCAGAAGGAGTGGTGATTCAGTGACCTGTTCATGTTTGGTGCTGAGTTTTCGCCTCTTCTCACAGATTAACATAAGGTAAAATCAGAGACTAGCGATTTCAAGTCTGGTTTCTACTATCTTTGCTGACTGCAGTGCCGAGAGTGGTTTCAGTAATATGGAATAATTAACAGTATATAATGACCGCCTGTAACCCTGGAACAAGGTTATGTTGAATTCTCTTTACATTTTTGCCAATATTACACGCCGTTGGTCTTTCGGATTTATCAATGGATTTGTAGTAGTCAGCATCGGGTGATAAGATATCATAAAGCTGAATAGGTCATGCGTTACTGCGGTTTTATCATGGGCATGGGTAAGGGCGTTTTAATAGGTCATGCGTTACTGCGGTTTTATGGGTAAGGGCGTTTTAATAGGTCATGCGTTACTGCGGTTTTATCATGGGTAAGGGCGTTTTAATAGGTCATGCGTTACTGCGGTTTTATCATGGGTAAAGGCGTTTTAATAGGTCATGCGTTACTGCGGTTTTATCATGGGTAAGGGCGTTTTAAGCACGACGCGAAGCGTCGAAAACGGCAACATGATTAAATATACTAGTGGTCAACAACTAATTGAATTTATTATTAACAGTGTTCACAGTAAACACATTTTCCGTTAGGCAATGTAGTCCGCTAATGAGCTTTGTTGCTAAGCAACATAACGGGAAAGATCAGTCTTTTCAATGGAGGAATACCGGATCCAGCCATTGTGAGACTGTCACAGGTATGCGTATATCGGTGCTTTTACGATGCGTCCAACACGGCTCAGCCAATCAGATTTTAGGACCGGAACAATCCATATTAAAACTTTTTAATGCAATTATGAACATGAAATTAAAGGTTATATAAATGCTTGATGGGTTTACAATGAAGAAGAAGGAACAGTTGTTGGTTTTTTTCGTTGTTTGGCACCGCTCTCGTTGGTTATAACTTACACCGCACAGCACTTAAGCAATCGAGATGATGACTCTCCGCCAAAAAGATATGAAGCCATATGCAAGCTTTGGGATGCCTTCCTCCCCCTCTGTCAGCTGTGCCATTACCCGGGCTGTCCAGTGACTTGCTGAATGGTCTGTCTTACTACACAGCTGCTGTTTTAACACGGCTATTAATAGGTATGGCGTCTGAACCCTTTCTCTAGAATAGATCTGATAGTGGCAGATGACCAGGCAAGCTTTAAAGACCAAGACTGCACCTGGACCATTTAAATAAAGTAGGAAGCCCTGAAATGTGCTATAAATCAACTTTCAAAGAACTGAAACTGTTTTGGACAAGGCTGGATTCAATAAGGCAAAAGAAAAATACACATTCACAAAGCCTTTCAACACAGGATCTGTCTGCTTCATTTTAGTTCACTAGCACAGCTTCTTTGTGAGTTTACTCAATCAATCAGGGTGTAAGTCGGTGAAATAAACAGCCTTTTAATAAATGTGTGTCTTTTAAAGGTCATATTTAACTTCTATTCAATAATATGAAAAGAGCACTTTAACTCAGCCCTAACAATGGAGAGATTTTCTTCTTTGGTTGTTTGTCCCCCCCTCCCCCTCCCCCTCAGATACACTGAACAGGTTTGGTATTTGTCTTTGGTGTCTGCCACACACAAAGGAACTTGATCAATGCCATCTTTAACACTGTAATTTTTCCACTGGTTCACACCATGAGTCGGGAGAGCTGTTAGTGAGCTGGAATGAAAACTGCAGAGCAGGTCCTTTCTAGGCAGAAGAACTCAGTAAAACTTTGACATTTACATCGGGTGCCAGTGGAGTGATGCAAGATTTCAGCTTTCCTGAAAGGACGTGAAGGCTTTTGATTGCTGTGCAGTTGCTGTAGTACACAGCAACACTCTTGAGGATTCTGGCAGCCCAAGTGAGTCAGCGGGATTTTTACAGCTTGATGTAGCAATTTTAGAAAGTGGAGTAATGGAGGAAAACACAGAGGAGTCCCCCTATTTGGAGGCATCCGGCAGGTGAAACACAGCATGCAGGACTGGGATTCAGACATTAAAATAATAGCGATCCCACTTACTACTGCACTCTATTCACCCAGATTAGTTTCTGTCTACGAATTTCTTCATAAAGGTTTTGTGAGCATACACAACGGATAGTCATTACTCTTAATTTCCCCGAGAGAATCCTCTCAAAGGGATCAATAAAGATCTATCTATCTATCTGTCTTGTCTCTTGTCTTGTCTAGTCTAGTCTAGTCTAGTCTAGTTCAGTCCAAAGAGTCAACATTTATGAAGGCAACCACATCAGTTAGCTCCATTCTCTCTGCAGGCCTGTTGCTTTGAGATGCGTGTGCTGGATTTTGCCCTGTTGCATTTCTGCCTTTGTTTTGTGCTGTTGAAACAAGGTCTAAATGGTATGCTTGTTGTGTCTTGCATGTATATTTTCACCAGACTGTAGTATAGTCTGTCTGAGAGAGAACACGCACTTCTCTGAAATGTGTTTTAGGTTTTATGTAAGAGTAGTGTTAGGAAGTTCGACCTAAGTAGCCATTGAGATGAGTTATTACAAGTCCAAGAGCTTGTTGCTGAAGGCCTCACTGATAGGTGGAGATGGTGTAAGCACAATAATTATTTACATGTTCTGTTTTATTCCATGTTTTGTCAAAATGATGTAGGTGTGGGAGGTGACTGGCATCTTCTGTTTAGTACTTGTTTATTTGGAGAGAGCAGGGGCCAGAGACTGTTTCCAGAGAGAATAAACCAGCATCAGCAATACTCAGCTGGAGTGGGTAGCTCATAATTGTTATGTTTATTAAATAAATGCCTACACTCTTCACAGCCGTTCGCCTCATTTCTGTTGATCAACTACGCTGTCTCACGCCAACACAGTTAACCCACAGCCCTGTGCTTTAGGAAGAATATCACCTAGCCAAGATAAGGTTTTACAATGGTATAATACACAGAATTCAGGTCACCCCCCTAGTGTGAATGTTTACTCAGGCGTACTGGTGACATAGAAAACCAGGACTCACTGCCAAAGTAATAAGTGAACAGTCTGATGTGCACTCATGTTTATAGTAACTGTGTCACAGGAATAGGCATGCTTCTCTGCAGTTAAAAACACAGCACCTGTTTTCTGTTAAAGTATTTTTAATGTAGTCTTTTTAAAGATGTGCAAGTTGATGTTTAATAAAGTAACACTGGTATGACATGTTTATTAAGGTGGTCTGAATGGTGACATACAATACAAAGATGTTGTTATTAACAGAAATTGCATTACATGGAATGTAAAAAATATAGATGTGAGTCATGGCATTCAGATGCACGAGGTACAAAGTCACAAATAAAAATAGAATTTAAAAATTAAAATGTGTCAGTGGTTTTTATTAACATATTAGGTTTGGGAAAGTCCCAGAGGGAAGCACTGGCTGGAGAATGGACTAAGGTGACAGGTTAAAAATTATTTATGGCAAGTTCAGATCACATGGGGTCCCCAGTTGCCTGGTAACCACACACACACACAGGGCAGGCTTTGACCTGCCATTCTTACCAGGACAGAATGTCTGGGTCAAATTGTATGAATGTGAGGATTATACATCTGAAGGATAAAGGACTCCTTATCTCTGCCATGCAGCTCAGGATAAAAGACTCACCTGAATGCTTCTGACTGCAGGGTGGTAACAGGCAACCATGTGTTGGAATAAGAGGAACATGATAAGTTCTCAACATTAGAAGATTGTAGGGAAGGAAGCATTGGGTATCATTTCAGATACTTTCTGAAATACACTCTATTTGTATCCTGATCAGCAATTGAACTTACAATGGACGTATGTTTCTATAGGTTGTAATCCAGCTTTGTTATACCAAAGAGCCATGAAAGCAGTTTGTATCCTTTTTCACAAAGATCAACCACAGAGGATTCCTGAAGGACCTTACAACTGTTGCTCTTTTTTTTGTTTGTTTTTCATGTCTTTCTTAATGACATCCTCATCCTCTCCTACCACATTGTCTCAAATTGGATCAGCCGTCAGAGCCTGCCAGTACGGGGGAGGAGCGAGTGATGGTGCTGGAAGGTGTTGTGGTCTAAATGCCAGGACATGTGATTCTGAACAGCCGCGGGTTATGGGAAGGAGTGGGCATCCGCACAGCAGGTCGGCTTTCAGAAAACAACCAGTGGCTGCCCCGGCAACCTACCAAACATGGATATACAGATTCCACAGCAAGAGTAGAAGTTGCTCTAAGGAGACAGTTGGAGAGAGAGAGTGAGAGAGAGAGACAGGAAGTCAGAGTGGTGGATTTAAAATCTAAGAATTATTGTAGAAAGCCATGTTACAATGTCAGGGTAAATAATTAAACAAAGATTCATATAACCTCAGGATATGTAAAAAAATCATTTGGATATAATATGTTTCAAGATTAATTTCTTCTGAGTTTAGGAGGTGGTGTCTACTGGGCTGTATATCTGTATCTCATTCTACACAAACAATGATTGAACAGTGGGTGGCGCTGCAACTTCAGTTATTCATTTATGGAAAACGAGCGTTCAGTTTAATGAGCAGAAACACATTATAAAACTAACATTTTTTTCTTAATGCATATATTCAAATCAAATGGAGGTATTCGAAAAAAATCATTTAACTAATAGTAAACAATACTAAAGAAGTGTCTGCTTCTGGTAAAGAAAAATACAAAAGCCAAAAATGAAACAAAGAACAATAAACAAACAATCAAAATCACCCAACCCTTCTAAGGTATATGGGCTACTTGCACATTGATCTAGAGGCCATGTGTTGGCAGCATTTTTACATTTTAAAGGGGGAAACTTGACTGCACATGTGAATGCCCACTGACACATTAATGGTCACTGATGACAGAGGAGGTGAAGAATGCTCTAGTCTTCTGCGCACGTGTGTGGGGGGCGGGGGGGGAGTATCTGTGTGAGTGTGCGACAAAAAATGCAATTTTTTATGGTTTTCTTTTTCAGGATATTTTTATGTCAAATCGTTCCCATAGACTATGTTGCCTTTTACCTGCGACGAAAAGATGAGACAGGTAATGACCAGAAAATAGAATTTACCTTTTAAGCCGCACATAGATTATTATTTGTATAGGGTCGACTTAATCTAAACCTTCTCCTCTTCGTCTCCTAGGAAACCCAGCACGCGGACGGCTGTTGCTGAGTGACTTCTCGACTCTATCCCTTCTCCTCCTTCTCTACGTAAACGTCTTGACAGATCTCCGAGTCTCGCTGTGACGTAATTGCGGGTCCCCGCCACACAGGGAAAAGGCAGCAGCCGCTGCGTAACTCCTGATCCCGATCCGCACCACACATTCCGGGCTTTCGTGAATGTCTCCGTGTGTTTTTGATTGCCTTAAAACCAAAAGCTCGGTCGATTCCACTTAACCGACGTGTTCATTACCTGTGCTAACCATTCTGGCATACGCCGGCAGAAGCGCATATCAAAATGTGGATTTAAATCGATACCGTGAGAGGACGGTGACCAAGTAGCGCTTGTCGAATTTAGTCTTGTGGATCGTTAATATGATGCACCCACGACTATGGAAAGCTCTGTTTGGAATGACCGTGCTCTACCAGCTCGTAATGGCAGGCAAATACGGTGAGTACATGCGTATAAGCAAGCGAGGAGGGAGTGGGGAGAAGAAAGTCACCCAGAACGAAAATACGGGAAGCGAACGTGGACTGCATGCGCTGATTTAACGTTCAATTACCTATTTTCCGCTAGTCATTTAGCTAGGAGTCTAATGAAAAGTAGAGATTGTTTTTGTTTGTGATTATAGCTATAAAAACATCTCCTCTGAGGTAAAGCCTATCAAATGCACAATTCCTCGCAAATGTTTGAGAAGATCAGTAAAACGTTAGGCGGCATTCTTATCATATTTTGAGGTATCTGCGTGTTGAAGTTCAACAGCTTACTGAGGCGTATTTGAAGTAGAGTAAATAGCGTTTCCGAGAATACTAGATGTGTGAATACACGGATCAGATTCGCTCGATCCGTTTCTAATTATCTTTCAGAATGAAATACGTTCCCAGTTACGTCAAACTTGGTTAAACGTCCATTCTTCCAAACACTGACACTGTGGTGGACGTAAGCAACATCTTTATCATTTACCGCAACCAGTGGGAATAGCCAATCGTCTCAAGGTAAAAGACAACGAGTTATGAGTAATATTTCAGCACCTCGGAGAGCGACCACATTAGTCTTTTTATTCCCAGAACCTTCACCTCTCACCATAGTTCAGCATAAAAAATATTTATTGTGTCTGTTTTAAACATAGAATTCACCTTATTAGTGTAGCCTGGAAGATGAATAAATTAATTAGGGGATGACTTTGGATATTACGTCTTTCAGATTATCTGCAGACAACTTACTCCTGTGTTTATTAATGTCGATTTTATGGCGTTTTTTTCAACACACAAATCACAACACTTGAATGGTCACTTTTTGCCATTGCAGTCTGATTTTTTTTTCTTGCTACAGCTAATTTACAGAATATGTAGCTATGCTCTCACTTAATGGGGTGAATATAGAAATAAGCTTTGAGTAAAATAACACATGCCATTTTGAGTGAAATATCCAATCTGTCTCTTCAGGTGAGCTTGCTGTATCTCTCTCTCTCTCTCTCTCTCTCTCTCTCTCTCTCTCTCTCTCTCTCTCTCTCTCTCTCTCTCTCTCCTTCCCTCTTTCAGTCTTTTTGGCTCCTGCTTTTACTTAGTGTGTATGGAGTCCTTGTTGTCATGGATATTAACACCACCACAGGTCCACTGGTCTTTGGAGATCCATAGTTCGGTTTTGGCATCCAGCTGCACTACAAATCCACTTTGCACTTTGTAATGTTGTTAAATGTTACGTAAATTCATTTTTGAGAAAATGTTGCTTTTTCATTTTAATTGCTTGGATTGGACATTGACTTGTTTATGAGTGTGGCTGAGAGCAGCCATCAGTATGCAGAGGATGTGCCCAGTGTAAGTAGGAAGCTGTCAGATCAGAGTCTGCCTCTGCCATGTTCAGTGATAACATCCTTGCGCCCTCCCCCCTCTCTTTTCCTCTATCCCTCTCTCCATTTCCTCCTGAATCACTCATTTTGTCACACAGTTCTGATCACCACCTGTTAGCAAGTGGGAATGTGAGATTGACAAGCCCCGTTTCATCCTATTTATATTTTTCCATGAATAATGCAAGTAGGCTATGCTCACTGGGGCTAGTGGAAATTACCAGCACATCTGTCCATTTCCTCTGCTAGAATATAGATGGTGTACAAACAGATATAACATCTCTAATACATCTCTAATACAGATGGAACCAGTCACAAGAAAAGCGTAATTTTGGGCCATGGTAATATGTGCAAAACTATGATCTTACATGAATTAATGTGCTTTTGATTGCAGCATCTTGCAGTGAGCACTTTGAAATTTGAGGGATTTGGAAAATATATTTGCAGAGTTCTGTTAGCTAGTGTTTTCCTCTCTTCCTAATCATCAGCCAGCTTTTTCCAGCCATTTCAAGTTTTACTATTGCCCACTGTTATCACTGCAGCGTTTTATCAGTGTTTGTTCTGCTCCACTCACTTGGCAGGAGTGCTGTTGGCCAGTCCAGGTGATTACCCCCCCACCAACCCCCACCCCTTTCCAGATGCACGATTGTGGACAGGAGAGGACGGTCCGTTAAGCTTCCTCTGTTTGGTCAGCTGCATCCAGCATGTCCAGAGCTGTCCTGACCCTGGGACTGTCCACACAGCAGCTCCGCAGTTGGAGAAATCTCAGGCCATCAACTGTGCTTGTAGCGTGCAGTGTGGCTGAATGCTGCTCGTTAGAGCTTAACATGCCCTCGCTGATGCTAATGAACCATGGGTGTGCAGACAGGCAGAGAGAGAGACGGATTTGAGCAGAGTGTCTGTTTACTGACTGCTCACTGATGCAGATCTGAATGTGGGTGTGGAGATCACTCACCTAGGCAAGAAGCTCAGCTGCAATGAGAATCACTGCCTACAGCTCACATATGCAGTGTGTACCTCTTCATATTTACAAATGTATACATAGGCAGTCATGTTATCTTTTGAGTAGGGAACTTTGTTAATATCTGTACCAAATCTCTATTATCTCTCTCTCTTTCGCTCTCTCTTTCTATCTCTCTCTCATCCAGGATGTCTGTTTGACAAGAGGCTGTGCTCCAGAGAGCAGTTCTGCTCTGATGGTGAGTGTTATCTAACTCCGCTGTTAGTTGGGTTTAGCATAGCACTCTGTGCTAACCTCTGTATTCTGACGCTGAACATCCTGATCATAGTGATTCAATCAGAGGCTTGATGTTTCCTGCCTCAGGTCTGCCATATCCAACCAGTTTACAACAAAAGATGCAATATGATATTTCCATATACCCACTCACTCAGTTACTTTAATCATACACACAGACACAGACATACACACATAAACAAACACACATACACACACTCAAATATACCCACATGCATGTGCAAATATATAAATACATACCCACACACACACACACACAAAGATTGTCTTCCCCATTGTATGAACTTTCAGTTGGCTTCCACTTGTATGTGTACACGTGTGTGTGTACATTTTAAACAGATAGGTTCAATTATCAAATGTCTTTAATGTTTATGTAGTACATTTTTCACATTGTGTGAAAGCAATTTTACACTTTTTATACTATGTTTTGATGGTTAGGTTGATGATTTGTTAAGTTGCTTCATGTAATACAAAGTTTACTGGACTGCAGCAAGTGTCTGTGTATCTCTTGCTCCTCTCCCTCCCTTCTGTCTCTATCTCTCTCTGTCTCTCTCTATCTTTTTGTCTCCAATCCTCACCAAGTCCCTCCTCCTACTGCCCCATGTCTCCATGGCAACCCTGACATCATCCAGCTCAATGTACGCCTCCACAGTCACTGATGAGTCACTACCCTATGCTTACGCACTGCTCTCTGTTTCTTCTGCACATAGGAACAGACACGCATGCATACACACACTCATACACACACACACACACACACATACACACACAAATGTGTGTGTATGTCTGTGTGTATGTGAGAACATGTAACACTTGCTATTGTGTGATTTTTGTGTGTTTACCGGTGCGTGGCTAGGGCACCCTTCCTCCAGACTGTTAAAATATGATAGCAGGTGCATAAAGCTCCATTTGTTTTATTCTCTCTTCTCTGAAGTGCAGACTCTCTGACACCTACACACACAGACACACAGACATACATATTCACGCACATTTCACGCACACTCATACCCACAGAAGCAGGCGCTCAACACATATTATATACTCACATTATATATGCACAGATCTAGGCACACACACACACACACACACACACACACAAAGGGACTAGACACAGTGGAAGCTCAGTGCACCATGAGCTGTTCGGCTAAGTGTTCAGTCCTTTGCTTTGTCAGATACTGTTTAGCTCCATTTGCAATCCTCCTCTTCCTGGTTCTGCTCCATGGTTCTTTCGATCTTTGTCGTGACAACACATCTAATACTTTTGTCACAGCACAACCTCATAATTTTATTCTCTAGTTTTGATCTGTATTTTGTAAATTAAAAGCTGAATGTTTCGTTTATGCCCCCCCCCCCATTAGGTATCTAATACTCCTGAGGGATGAATAATAATTTCAGATAATAATGGGGGGGGGGGGGGGACAGCAATTATCTTTACTGCTTTTATGATGACTTTGCAAAAGTGTATCTCAAAATGCATCTCAAAATTCTGTTGTGTTCCTGTGCTTATAATGTTGGAAAATCATTTTAAAAGCTGTGTACCATGTTCATTTTCCCTTTGATTACAGTGTCTTTTAGGAGACACTTGCAATTGTATGATCTAAATAAACGCGTGAAGAATGAGGTGGTCGGATCTGGTGTAGAAATTTGTTTTTGTGTCTCAGTTCTTTGTTAGTGTGTAAACATACAATTAATAATGTCTTATGCCTGTATGGATTCCTGTCAGTAGATAATAGATAATATGCTAAATATTTAGCAAACCAATGAAAAACTTCATTGCATGAAACACAAATGGTGATGTAATAGTTGGTTACTTTTGTTTTTACCGTGCTTCATACAATTTTAAGCTTTTTTTTTTTTTTTTACCTATAGCTCTAATGTGTCATCCTTAAAAGTTTTGGCAAGTCTTATTATATGAGATGATGACTCACATTTCCTCTCTGTTTAACTGATCCATCTCCCCATACAGTTCCACTCTCTTGTTTCCCTCCACTATAAATAGCAATGAGTCATATCAGAAATGCAATAGAGTTCAGGCTTGTTTGCATTTAGGGATCAATTCAGCCTGCGTCTTTGTTAAACCGTGTTTTAGTAAAGGATGTGGTCTGTGCTCAGTGGTCTGCATGTGGGAGATGAGTGTGTGTGTCTGCGTGTGTGTGTGTGTGTGTGTGTGTGTGTGTGTGTGTGTGTGTGTGTGTGTGTGAGAGAGACAGCATGTGTCTGTGCATGGGTATGTATAACAGAGAGAAAGAGGGATTTCTGATGGAGTGTGTGATGGGGTGTGCTTGTGCTAGAGAACAATTGTTTATATGGTTTATGGAGGTTTATATGTTCCTAATGTGGTGAAAAAGAAATGTATTTTTCATTTTTAAAGTTTAATTACTTTATTATTTTCAAATCTGAAAGTTACTAAGCTTTATCAATGTAACACAGCATGGCGCACTACATCCCCCTTTAGAATGACATGTACATGTTCTTTATATCACATCTCACCTACTAAAAGCAAAAACATTTACTACTTTGCAACAGCCTGTATTTTCACAGAAATGACGAAATACTGTACGACACTAAGAAAGATTAGTTGCAATGTCCTGCTGCACATAATAAACAGAATAAGAAGTTATATTTAGAAATGATCTTATTACTCTGTACTTTGACACACACACTCTCTCTCTCTCTCTCTCTCTCTCTCTCTCTCTCTCTCTCTCTCTCTCTCTCTCTCTCTCTCTCTCT
>JAOYMR010000006.1:25899225-25919293 GCA_025802075.1 Tenebrosternarchus preto | reverse complement strand
GGCCCCCGCCCGCCCCCCCTGCGCCCCGGGCGGGCCGCCCCGGCGCACCCGGGTGGCCGCAACCTGTGGCTTTGGGGTCCTGGGGGGGGGGTGGGGGGGCCCCTCACCTGCTACTCCAGAGAGGCCCTCGAAAAGGAAGAGTGACAGGCTTTCAGAATGGAGAGGGGGGTGGGGGAGGTGCAGGGAGGAAAAATGAGCTGGTTCAGGACAGGAGCACAAAGGCCCCCCAGGGTCCGAGAGGGCAAGGAGGAGAAAGAGGCGGCAGGGGGAGCAGGAGCGAGGGAAAGCGGGAGCGTGGAGGCCAACACAGGGGTGGAAGGAGTGAGACTACAATCATAGAAGGGCCAAGACAGGGGTAGGGGAAAGGCCCTGGTGAAACTGGTTAAACAGCATGCATGAAAGCCTGTCTAAAAGAGGTCCATGTTGACCTCTAAACTGCCTGTACCCCTGCTTCATACTCAGATAAAGCTTTCTGAAAGTAGTGGGCGATATGTATAATGTGCATTCAAAACATGCTAATAGATTGCATGGAAAGATAGCATGTCCGTTAGAGATAACATCTGTTCCTTGAGAAGTAAGAGAAATAATGAGATGGGTCCCAGGACCCCAAACCATCCCCCATAACCCCCTTTGACCTCAACTGAGCCCTTTAACCTCAGTCACAGAAAGAACACACACACACACACACACACACACACACACACACACACAAACACGCGCGCGCACGCACGTACATGGGCGCACACTCACACAGAGGGCATGTGTGTGTGTGTGTGTGTGTGTTTTGGGTGATTTCAGGGGTTAAGATCACACAGAGCATCACCATCTGCATCACAATAGATAAAGCGCTGCAGAATATGAGCATGGGCCATCTTTCATCTTCCAGAGGTTTCATAAAATGTAATGTCCTATCAGCAAGCAGCTTGTGATTTCCCTTCACCCTTTTGCAATCCAAGAAGCTATTTCACCATTTTGGCTGCTCTGTAATCTGATAGAACCATTTAGAGCATGACTCACCAAAAACGTGTGTGCTGCAGTGATGTCCGGGACCTGAGCAGTAGTAGATGTCTTCTGAAGGCCTGTGCTTCCTTCTTTACAAACACTCTTATCCCTTATCTCTTATGTCCTTTTCCCCACCAGACACACACCCATCACGTTAAATAGCCTAAGATGTCACTCATAAGGTTTTGAGAATATGCCACAATGCAATTTTCAACAGGACCTTCTGTTGACTGATGTGTTCAGACTACGAATGTTTCACTTGGAAATATGAAAAATGGGCTTTGGCCAGCAACACTGACTAGGAGTAAAACTATAGAACAATAGTGTGCAGGATTAAACAAGTGTAAACATATGGCTTATGTGTGAAAAAACCACATAAACCTGATGAACTACCAGACATCTGCAACAGCTACAAACACATTACATCATCTCACTCATCCAGACTGCACAGCCTGGTTACCACAGCAACCAATCCACCTGACATCACCATGAGATAGTAAACCAGTGCACTACCAAAGTATTTAATTTCAAATGTATAAATACACATGCATGCGCACATGAGGGTACATACACACACCCGCACGCGCGCGCACACACACACACACACACACACACACACACACGCACGCACGCACGCACGCCCACCAACACCAATGTCCAAGACATTACGTTAATAAAACATAGCAGTCTGCCTGCCATATGTTCAGTTTAAAATTGTGTAATGCACAATTATTTTGTCGAGTTTCATTAATGTTTGTGCACTAAGCAAAGCACATCAGGTAGTGCTGCAATTTGAAATTTTTTTTTTAATGGAACTGTTAGAAAATAGCATCTAAATGCTTTAAAAAGCACATCATTATCTTATACAATCAAAAGACATTTCATAGCCTTATTTAATCATCATCCATCATTACTCTGTACCTATAATTAATTTATTCATAATGTTAAATATTGTGTTCATAATGTTAAATAGTATAATTTTGCACTTTTAGACAGATAAATAATTAAATACAGGGAACCCAGAAACCGGGTTTTGTGCGCCAGTCTTATTACATGTATGAAAAAAATCCTGTAAACTGAAATACCAACATATAAAGCCAGCTAATTAACCTACAATTCATGAAGGCGAGGTGCATTCTCTAACGGGTGTAATAAATCAGTGGAAAGGAGAACGAACTGTTCGTGCTTCTTTTAAAGATAATTCATGACTCTGTGACCATTTCTCAACTTTACTATTAAACATTTTTGCCCAATTTCAAATGTTAAAAATATTAGTTCGAACTACCTAATCCTTTCTTCGTTTTTCAGTTACATTTTTACATATGTTAATTACCGACGTGCGTCAAGCGTGCATAAAACTAAAAACTGCAGCAACAGTAATTATTTTAGATCATAAACACAAAATCGTTTTCACTTCAGCCGCCCACAATACTACCGGTGAAGGAGCATATTTCTGCAGTGTGTAACACCGATAGGCCTATTTCCAATTTCCCAGATTAGACGACAGATGTGGCTGAGCAAAACTGGAGCGAACTCGAACTTTGTCGTGTATTGTCACATACGAAAGCGTCGCTTATCTGCTGAAAAGAAAAAATAAAGAAAAACAAAACAGCTACAATAACCCGGACAGCATGTGTCAAAATGAAAACACAGACAGGTTAAACTAAATGTGTGAATGGAAGTAATCAAGAACACCACATTCAGTATTTAAGCCTAAATTAAAAGCAGCCTAAATTTTCAACTTCAAGCCTACCTCAACCTGAACCCGCAGAATTTGGGAATATGAATTGCTGATGAAAACCCGCAAACATCTCACGGATTAGTGTTCTCCGGGGCAACCGCTGTACGCCAAACAAGGTAAAAGGCATCGTAAAAAATGCGAGCGTAGTCGGTGTTTCTTCTCGGTCCTTAAAGGGTGATTAAATCTTACATTCACAAGCCTCCGTAAAGCCAGTGTAAGAGCGGGACACGTTTATAGACGAATCGCAAAGCAAGCGTACGTCCTGGCGTAGTACGTGCGTAATCTTTAGAAAAGGAAGCTGTAGATAACCACAAGGAAGCAAAAAGTATGCAAGAGTAATCGCAGAGAAAGGACAAATCGGTGAAAAGGGATGGAAACGGCAAGAAAAGGAGGGAAGCAAATGTGCCTCCCCGAACTGTGTCCGACTCCTATGAAGGCCCCGCAACCTCCCAACTCCATTCAGCCACCGCCGGCACTTGTCACATCAAACAGCGTTGCCGTAGCGACAGCTCCACATGTTGCTGATGGTGAAATGGTAGAGGGGGCGGCATTGATACCCTCGATAGACCGACCGTTCGTGGAAGAGAGAGAAAAATGCTAAAAGGATGACGAAAAAATAAAACGAATGGGGTAGGCTATTTAGAAAGTGTCATGGTGAAGTAAGTGGTTTGTTTTTGTTGTCGTTTTGCATAATACCATCTACACTTCTGTGCCGATAGCTATTACATAAGAACGAAAAGAATATAGCATGGAACAGAAATTATAAGATATATTAGAGGGAAAAAAACTATTTGAAATATAACCTAATAAATAGACAACTTCAAATTGATATTTCAAGGAAACCAATGCCATAAATACTGTAACAGGCATAACCCTTCATAAATATTTCAAAAGGTAAAATGTTGAATGCCACATCCTCTAAACGATTACACACCACGCTTGTGTGCTATAAAGAAGAAACAGGTCCTGCAGCACTGTTAGTGCACAGTGTGGTGCATGTGGTTGTGTCACAGAGTTTGCAGAGCAGATGTAGATAATGCAACGATATGCTGGATAATCTCAGCAACACTGCACATATATGACAACTCAGCAAAACAACAGACCTTATACATGAATTCATTTCAGTTCAATTCAGAAGAAGAATGACCCGAGGACTAGAGAAAGAGAGAGAGAGAGAGAGAGAGAGAGAGAGTGAAACAAACAGAGAGGTGATGGTTGGGAGAAGAGGATTTGGTCCTAATAATGGAGAGACAAAAAAGAGGCAGGTGCAGGTCCAGGTCTCATTACTGAGGCAGAGAAAAAGAGAAAGAGAGAAAACTGAAGGATAGGGCACAAAAGAAGGACACACACACACACACACACACGGACACAAACACACATTCATACACATGCGTGCACACACACACACACACACATACACACATGCACACAATCATTCATACATTACATGTCTCAAAGCAAAGAGAATCTCATAGGCCACAACAGAACAATGTGGAATAATTAAAAATATGAGCAGGCGGGTGCAACAAAAGCTATTGGTCTGCACTGAAGGGCCCACAACAGCTGTACACAGTGAAAGGAGAGTGCGAGCGAGGGAGAGAGGCGCTTGAATATGCACGGACGAACACAAAGACCGCGAGAGAAAGAGGGAGAGTGAGGAGGAGGGGGTGGGGGGGGCAAAAAAGGAGGAGAAGGGAGGGCTGGGTTCAGCGGCCGTGGTAACAAAAAGAGAAGGGCCAAAAGAATAGCTGAAGGGGAGAATGGCAGAGACTCGGCAAAGAAAGAGAGCTCAAGGGAGGGAAAGAGAGAGCGAGGGAGAGAGAGGGAGCTCGAGGGAGGGAAAGAGAGAGCGAGGGAGAGAAAGAACTCGAGAGAGGGAAGGGAGAGAGCGAGTGAGCATACTGAGGAACAGCAGGAGAAAAGGAGCCGGCGGATTTGAGACGGGAGAGTGGTCTGGTAGGGCCACTGGCGAGCGGTGAACAGCTCAGACACAGCTTTAGCAGGCAGGCTTCTCGTCCGCTCAGTTTGTTCGTATATGTGCTATTAGGTGGTATTATTAAAAAAAATTATTAGCTAAAACTGTGATGTGACGTGATTTATATATACCGAAACTCTAATGTATTCTTAGATGTATATTTATATATAATATATACTTCAGATATACCTAGTTAGTTTAGGCAGTCGAAGGTTTATGATGATTTATGATTGCAACAGATGCAGAAGTACCAAAAAGGTGAACAAATGCAAACCAGAAAAATAAACCTCCAGGAGAAATGAATGTGTGAAAGCAGTAATCTCTGCAGAGAGAGAGAGAGAGAGAGAGAGAGAGAGAGAGAGAGAGAGAGAGAGAGAGATGGTCAGGCAGACAGAAAAAGAAACAAAGGCACCCACCTCTCCCACTCCTGTCTGAATGATCTTTAGTCCGGTCTCTCCCTCCAAGAAATTCTTTTCAGCCACTGCAGAGTAAAATGTAATTACTTTCATCTTAAAGAAGGAGACATGGTGTAACATGAAGAAAAATGGCCATAAAAATGTCATAGGTGGTATTATTGATGTGGCTAATAATTTTTTTTTCTTTTTAGTGCAAAGCATTGAAGTACAAGGCTTTTACAGTGATTGTGAGATTTTTAAGAACAGACTGTGATGTTTAAAATAATCCAAGCAATGTCTAGTACTTCTCTCTACCCCCCTGTCCCCTCACCCACCCCCTGGGCTGTTGGTTAAACTGCTCGAAGGCTGAGAATGGGGAGAGATGTGGGAGAGAGGAGAGAGGTGGGAGAGAGAGGAGAGACGAGAGAGAGTGGAGAGGTGGGAGAGAGAGGAGAGATGTGAGAGAGGGGTGAGAGGTGGGAGAGAGGAGAGACGGAAAAGAGGGGAGAGGTGGGAGAGAGAGGAGAGATGGAAGAGAGGGGAGAGGTGGGAGAGAGAGGAGAGATGGAAGAGAGGGGAGAGGTGGGAGAGAGAGGAGAGACGGAAGAGAGGGGAGATGTGTATGAGTGAGTGGCAGAGTTATAAGCAGAGAGTAAATGAGAGTGTAAGAGATCTCCACTGGGTGATTAACCCTACGTTGAGGGGGATGGGTCTACTTAATTGTTTACTTGTTGGTAATTATGCAAAAGGGTGGGGGCAGGTGACATTCCCTAATTATTTCAGAGAGCCGGGGAGGGCTGGCACGTGGCAGAATGCACACGCGTGTTTGCTTGTGTGCGACTGTGTGGGTTGCCCGGGTAATTAGTCGCTGATGATGGTGCTGACATCCGGCTTGTTTACACAAACACAGAGAGAGAGACAAAAGAGACAAAGGGAGAGTGTGGGGGAGAGACGGCGTTAACTGTGCCAGGGAGACCACCCAACGCCAGCACCTTGCTTGGCCTCTCCACCTCCATACTGCCCCTGCAGACGTTCGCCAGGCTTTTCACTTCCTACTGCAGTCATTTCGTCTTTAGTTAAGTGTGAATGGCTGTTGGGTTTAAAAAAAAAAAAAAAAAAAAAGTACATATATATATTTATTTTTTTCTCTCACCTGATGCGTCATTAGTGCTCTAGAATACTGGGAACACAGACACCACTGAGCAGACTTGTTTGAGTGTAAAGCTTCGTTTTTTAAATTTTTCATTATTAACATGTCTTTGCCTTTTCTGTTTCTCCCTTACACTCTCTCTTTCTCTCCCCATCTCTCCCTCTCTCTGTCTGTTCCTCTTTTCATCTCTCCCTTTCTCCGTCTCTCTGTAGAGGAGTGAGGGTCGCGGGTTTCCCCAAGCCACACGGATCGGCGATGGCTCGCGCGGAGTGGTCCTCGCGATGGTTGCCATGGCTTGTGTGGGTGTGGTGGTGCTGGTTGCCTTGGCGATCGCCTGTCTCCGTCACCACGCCCGACAGTTGGCCTCAGGCAAGCTGGGACTGGGCCCTGAGGCAGGCACTGAGACCCACTTTGACTACCAGGTAGGAGAATAAAACACTTCACGCTAATGCTGTAAACAGGAAAAAATGGATGGAACCACATCTAAAGCTTTTCAGTGTGTTTATGTGCTGAATGTAATTCTAAACCCTCAATGAAGGGTTGAAATATAAGCTGTGCTTTTGAATCGGACGATTGATTTTGATTTGGGGTGCATGTGTGTGCGTGTGCATGTACACCCGGGTGTGTGTGTGTGTGTGTCCCAGGAACTGTGTCGGCAGCACATGGCGGCGAAATCGTCATTCAGCCGCACGGAGCCCGGAGGCCGAAGGGGTACTGACACGTCTCGCGTGAGCAGCGTGTCGTCTCAGTTCAGCGATGGGCCACAGCACAGCCCCAGCTCTCACAGCAGCACGCCGTCCTGGAGCGAGGAACCCGCCCAGTCCAACATGGACATCTCCACTGGACACATGATACTGGTAGGGAGGCGGTCCAATGGCCCACGTGCACACTCACGATGTTCCCTCGGTAATCTAGGACTCCACAGGAAAATACTCCCATTTACAGTGAATTATAAAATCATAGTCCTGTCATGCACGCAGATTGTTTCAACATTAGCTAATAAACCCCTACATGAGCATCAATGACAATCAGATGGGATGCAAATGCGGAAATTTATTCATATTTCTGGGCTGATGAATTTTAACATACAACTGCATAATGTGTCAAAATAGTTCTTTGTGTTTTAGGTTTAGGTTACACTCGGAACTGTACGCCGCTGCCTTTTCCAACCGCTGTTCTTGACTTTATTGGCCCCGTGAGCAGGCATTGGTGTCGCTGAGATGCATGTAGCTCGAGGGTCAGCTCTCACAGGCGGTGGCCTTTCCCTTGTTTGCTCAGGCGTACATGGAGGACCACCTGAAGAACAAAGACCGTCTGCTCAAGGAGTGGGAGGCTCTGTGCTCGTACCAGGCTGAGCCCAGCTCCGTCTCTGCCGCCCAGAACGAGCGCAACCTGGAGAAGAACCGCCACCCCGACTTCGTGCCCTGTAAGCCCGTCAGCCGGTCTCTCTGCTTTGTGATTGGTCTGCCGGCGTTATGTTGTGCAGCACAGCGGTAGAGCTCGGTGTCCGTGAAGGTTAATTCAACACGTCTGCTGGACGAGGGTAGTTTGATTTGCACGTTCGGTTTTGAAGCTGTGAAGCGGTCAGGGCTAATGCGTTTGTCCGCTTCAGATGACCATTCCCGGGTGAAGCTGAAGCCAGAGACCAACACTGCTAGAGATGACTACATCAACGCCAGCATCATAGTAAGAGCAGATCTCACTCGGAGTCTAACTGTCATTGCTGATTGATTTGGGTTGCACACTGAGATGTGATGCATCTCCATATTCTATGGAGGTAGTGAATTTAATGTGACTGCCAGAACACCTCCCTTCTCTTCCACAGATAGACCACGATCCTCGCTTGCCAGCCTATATTGCAACCCAAGGCCCCCTGCCACACACCATTGCTGATTTCTGGCAGGTGAGTCACAGTTCAGTAGTTAAAATTGAACTCTCTTTGGTTTAGAGATTTGCTTTCCAGAAACAGAAGACTTGTTACTCGGGCCCTGAATATTAGCAGCATTAGCACTGTGTCTCGGGCATCTACATTGACTGTGTGTGTGTGTGTGTGTGTGTGTGTGTGTGTTGTAGATGGTATGGGAGAATGGCTGCACAGTGATAGTGATGATGACTGCTCTTGTAGAGGATGGGGAACAGCAGTGTGAACGCTACTGGCCTGATGAGGGATCGTCTTTATACAACATTTATGAGGTGAAGACTTCAGTCAAACTGTCCTAGTTTGCCCTGGGTTTCCTGGAAACATTTTCTCAAGGTTTACTATATTATATTGATGTATATTATATTATATGGGCTTACTTAGAAGCAAAAGACCAGCCTTTCCCTCACCTTTCTACAATAAAGTACTTAAATGTAATTCTGGTACTATGGTACTTCTTCAGCTACAATTGTTTAAGACACAAAGCCCACAATATATTCAAGCATGGAAAGTAATGGATTTACTGTACATCTACAAATTATACACCCTACATGAAATCTGGAAGTCACAGCAATCCATGTTTTCCATGTACCTTCAGTCGCTATGGTTTCGACAACATATAAATCATTTGAATAATTCCCAAAACTGAAACCATTTGCAAATTGTAGTTTTTGGGCACCAGTCAGGGCTGTGTCCCAAAAAACACCCTAACATGAAGATCACCTTTAAATGGTGAAGCAAGTCATACGCTGAACACTCTCTCACTTTCATTTAAGATGAATTTACCACTGATATTTTTTTGAAGCAGGGCTCAGCTCTGTTTGATCCAGAACGCAGTTATGAAGCACCTCCAGCTTCGCGCAAGCATTTGTAAGTGAATGGTAACTGTCTTCTGACTGGGCTTCACTGTGACTCTCAGGTAAACCTAGTGTCGGAGCACATCTGGTGTAAGGACTTCCTGGTGCGTAGCTTCTACCTAAAGAACGTGCAGACACAAGAGACGCGCACGCTGACCCAGTTCCACCTTCTTAGCTGGCCTGCACAGGGCATCCCCACCTCCACACGCCCCCTGCTGGACTTTCGCAGGTATTGCTTCAGCTGAAATCAGGCCTGAACCCGAAAACACAGCTGTCTTCACAAACACATGCCCGTACACACACACACACACACACACACACACACAGACACACGTGCACACATCCATTTAAACTCTGCCACTGTGAACTATTGCAAAGTCCTAAGTCAAACCTTGCTATTTTCTCTTCCCCGTTATATGGCTCCTGTTTCACTGTGTTCCTCAAGCCCACGCCAAAGCCCTTTGAAGATGTCTTTCCTCAGCCCCTCTCCCCTCACTGCCTTTGCACTTGGGGTCATTCTGGGTTTATGTTACCCCCTCCCCCCCTCCCCCCTGCTGTCTGCTCTCTGTCTCTCTCTCTCTTCTCTCTCCGCTCTCATCTCTGCCCCCCCCATCCGCCCTTGCCCCTCCCTCACTCTCTATCTTTTTCTCTCTCTCTCTCTCTCTCTCTGTGAGTCTGATGGAGGTTGGTGTGCTCCTGAACGTTGCACACCTCCCAGTGTCATTTTTGTGATTTGCAGCTAGTAGTCTGGGTCCAGTTGCATAGTCACAAAAATGATCATTGGTAGGTGTGAGTGCAGCAGGAACAAGCCTGGGCAGATGCTCCATCGCCTCTCCCTCTTCCTCCCCCCTCCTCTTCCTCACCCCTTCGAAACAAGGCAGCTGTGACACCTGTGCTCCTCCTCTTCTTTAAACTCCTGCTTTCATGTGACACACTGAATTGCTTGGAGTGAAAAAGGATGTGACATTTTTGATAGTACTGCAAAAACCAGCTTGAGGCTGTTGAACGCCATGTCTGCTCGGCCTGTTTTAATCTTCCTTTTTGCCCTGCCTTTTTTTTTTTTTTTTTTTTTCCTTTCCTTTCCCTTTCAGGAAAGTGAATAAGTGCTACCGAGGCCGATCCTGCCCAATCATTGTGCACTGCAGGTAAACAACTGCAATACCAATCTGAGTCTCAAGAGGGCAGAGTTTTGTTATTTATATTTTTTTCTGATTTAAGGCATGTGATTTGAAAACGTTTGTTTTGCAGCGATGGAACGGGAAGGACCGGTACTTATATTCTAATTGACATGGTCCTGAACCGCATGGCTAAAGGTATGATTGGACGTAGTGTGCAAGGTCTCAGAGTCCCCGCATCACTGGGGCTCATTTTAAACGTGCCGTTTGTCTTGTGAACACGCTTTCAGGTGTGAAAGAGATCGATATCGCTGCAACCCTGGAACATATTCGTGACCAGAGACCAAGTATGGTGCGCACCAAGGTATACAAGCCCCTCCGGCCTCCTGCTGTGGGCCTGTGTGTATGGTTGTCCTGCTTGATGAATATAGCTATACAGGTTCTTGTTTTCTGCTCTCTGCAGGACCAGTTTGAGTTTGCCCTCACCGCAGTGGCTGAAGAAGTGAATGCCATTCTGAAAGCCCTCCCACAGTGAGCCATTCAGCACCACTCCAGGCTGCCAAACCTTCATCCTGCCACCCCTCACACAAGCTATTATATGGACAATATCATGTTTGTGAAATTTTCTAATGCATTTCTTACCATGGCCTTATTTACTATGAGTAGAGGAGGGAAGGCTACATGAAATCATTTCAGCAGTGACCACTGTGTGCTGGGCACAAATGGCAAGAGATTTCATAGTGAGGTAATCTGAGCTGCAGGTACTGATATAAATGGATCCAGTTTCAGTGTGGCAAATTTGACGACGGGTGGCTTTCCTGCCGGTGGGTGTTGCTGATTTACAGTCTTACTTCTGCTAAGGAAGAATTCCTTCATTGTTGAAACACACGTAATGTCTTATTCAAACATAGTGACTAATATATGCACAATCATAAGATCTAAACACAGGCAGCCTATTTTTGGAGGAATGTACTGCCTGATTAGTGTATCATAACAAAGTGATATTACCCATCCCTCAATTTGTGTGTTTTTCTTCATGTCCTTTGACTTGTGGAAGCTTTTTTTTTGTTGTGTGATTATTGTAAATAATTCATTGACAAGTCTACTTGTTTATTCCTGTAGCAAATGTATGGAAAATTCTACAAAAAAAAGAGAGAAATATATATGATTATAATTTTTCAATTGTTTGAAATTAAATGTGGTGTGGAGCAGCATCTGGAGTTTGTGGGATCTTGGTGTTTTGTGTCTTTCTTAGTTTTTGAAAGCCACCATCAGAAATCAGACCTTTCTAACCCGACTGCTTTAGGTCTAGGAGGCAAAATAAACATGCACGTTGGATTTTTTTCTCTCTCTAAAAGTCTAATTACAGGACTGAAATTAACTGAAGCACTTGAAGACTCTGGACTATCCTGTCCTGACATTATCAAATGTTGGCCAGAACCGCAAATGGACCAGGAAGCTGCTGTCTTGGCAAAAAAAAGTGCTCCTCAGATCAGTGTAGTCCAAAAGAGCTTTATGGGATGGACCTTTGTAACCGTGGAGATGTGCGTGCACTCCTGCCGCCTTCATAAAGGTGGGCATTTGTGCCATTGAAATAAAAACATGAAAACCTTTTGAACAAATATTCAACCTTTATCATAATCTTTCTGATTCTGAATGACTAAATATAGCATTTTGTACCATACCTTCATTACATCAGTAACACTCAACAGGATTCAAAACGCCATCCGGTACCTTTTCTCCATAAGACACTGGGTAGCATTATATAAACAAGCCTTAAGCATTTCTAAACATAAGAATATCGTAAAATACATTTCCAGTGTTTCCTGTAGACCTTTAGACACGCGTGCATAAACCAAACGCGCACACACACACACACACACACGCTTGTACTCAGACGCTCACACAAACACAAACACGGATACACATTGACTATAGCACATATATTGACCTGTGTTGCCATGTTGTGTGTGTGTGGGAGGGAGGGAGGGGGGGGGGTGTTTCCAAATAAAACTTTGAAAAGAGTCTGAGCAGCAGGAAAGCCAGAGGGCAGGCAGGGCACCTGGGAGCACCTGTTGAGGGCACATGGATGGAGATGAGGCGTTAGTGCCATCACTGATTCCACCTACACAGCATCTCCACTGCATCTCCACTGCTCTACAGCTGTTGGCCACACAAGATGCTAAAACACCAGTCTGGTACTATGGTGAGTACCACTACACAGACACGATCATGAAATAAAAGGGAAACCATTTACCCAACCACAGTACTATCCTCTTAACACTCTACATATTAAGCAGCATTAGTAAATGTAAATGCTATTGTGTTATTGTATACATCAGGTGTAAGCAGCTCTTTAACCAGATCAGCCCTTTAACTGATGAACAAGGTCATTTAAAATACCACCACCTATTACACTTGAATGCAAGAAGGCAAAAATCCTAGATTGTTTCAGTAAAACCCAGGACATTAGCAGTCAACATGTAGCCTGCAATATTCGGAGATAGGAAGTCTAGTGTTAGGGATGAATTATACACATAATGAAAAGCAGAAGATCTAAATGTTTATCTAAGACTAAGCTTTACCTCAGGGGGAGAGGAGTGGGGGGGGAGGTGGTGAGCAGTCAACCAGTGAAGGCCTGGAAGTCAGACTCTGCAACGGCAGGGACAGGGAGTCAGGTAAACAGACCGGGATCAGACAAAGATCAGACACACATGCCGATGAACACGACACGTCGGTAATGTCAGAGCGCGAACTTATGAGGACGGTGGACGAAGAAAGTGCCAGCACAGCAGACAAAAAACGAAAACAAGTGCAGGACAAATCATGTGGTTTTTAGCGTGAAAAGTAAGAGAACGCTTTGAAAAGTTACTTTGAAGCGCCGAAATTATTAAGGGGATGATCAGTGCAGCCAGACCAGTCAATCCTGAGAGAGGGAGAGACGGAGGTAGAAATTCTAGCTTCTATATACATAAAAATATAGGTGTCACATGACAAATCCAGTTGGTAATGGGGAGATAAATTATGGCTGGACATATCACACGTCATTCATATAAAAATTACATAAGAGAAACAACCATTTTCAGGCCTTGTGTAACTCAGTATGAAGAGGTAACTGAAGGAAGTGCAAAATTAGGAGTAACTATATTACATTTCATAAGAAGGAGGTGCTCATCAAACTGGGCTTGGCCATTTATTGCTCTTCCTATTAGTGTTGACAAGTTCAAGTAAACAATGGCTGATTAAAACAGCTTTAAACAGAGATTATTTGTGTAATAACAACCCTCAGAGTTGGGATATTACTGTTATACTGGGATATAAAGTCTTTATGAGAAAAAGCGAACAAACACAACAATCCCAAAGTATTACACACTGCAGCTCTTTTTACAAAAAACAGATCTTTACATCATACGATATAAAAACAGATCTTTACATCATACGATATAAAAACAGATCTTTACATCATACGATATAAAATTATGGCATTAAATAAAAATGCCAGCGATAAAGAATCAGTATCATATTTGCCAACAGAATGTGCTTCTCTACTGGTCGAACTAGTTAGGTTTTATTCGTCGGATTTGTTAGTCTGATTTTTACATTCTGCCCACAGCACACGAGGACTGATCTGGCTTTCTTAGTTGGACAACTGGATTAGAAACATACATTTTATCTCTGCTGCCCATTTTGTGAATAAGAAAAAATGGACAAGCAGACATAATTTCTTTGGCAACATGAACATGACATGGCACACAGAGTACAGCTTCCACAATCCCAGCCACGCATCCAAATCTCTGCACGTCGAAGGCACAGAGCAATGACTTTTGATTCATTCTGATGTAAAAACTTACTAAGTCATTACCAGATTCTCCCTCTGCATCCTTCATTATTTGTAGTTGAAGGGCTACGAGTTCTAGTTCTTTTGTTTGACTGTAACTACATTACAAGAGGGTGACACTCCAGTACATCATTGTGATGTGTAGCATTAACAGAGGTGCATCCTCACTGAATAAAACATTTAAGCACAATGTCGTCAGCCCATTAGTTCTTTTAACAGCTGCTGATAACACTTTGTGTAATCGTGCATGAGAACATTCAGAGAGGCACTGATATGAGAAATTCCTCAGCACCTGAAAAATCTCTACTTTCAACAGCACCCTTTTAGAACTCTAACCAAACAGTACCATGGCCCCCCCCCAAAAAAAAACTCCAGGAAAACAGTTGCCTGAACAATGCATAGAGTTTTCCTGCAGACCAAGTCAGAAGTTCCATATATTAAAACTCCTGACTCAAGAGTTTTAAACTAAATACTTTTTTAGCCTCCAAAATCTTAAGTGACTTCATTGCTCAAGACCTTGTAGTTTGATGTACTGAACAATGGTAAAGTGACAAACATTAGATTTTGTTAGCTGACAGACATGCAGATAAGCATGAAACACACGTCATCACTTATAGCTGTATATGATTCAGTACTTCAGTACTTCAATTATGTCATAACACAGTATTTTTGAGGAATAGTATATACTACTTGATCCAAACGGTGAGCTGTTAGGTACAAACTGTCTTCGCTATTAAATTCTTATGGGTACCAGTCCTGTAATTCACACCGTAAAAAACTCTAACAAGGAAGCAAAAATAAAAAATAGGTCAGTCATCCTGTTCCAGTGGCATACTTTCTGAATTAGTGGGGAAAAAACTGCTATGTGATTAGAGAACACCATCATGCCTTACAAAGGGTTAACATTGAGAGCATCACGCAGTATTGAATAATTTTGTGTCTGGAAGCCCACCTGGATCCCAACCCTACAACACCCAACCCAACCCCACCCTTGCTCACTCTAACACACCACACAGCGACACTTCTTCCGGCCTTTCAGTACGGCTGTCCCGTTGGCTGTGGCCTCCCTGTCCTCTCTATCCTCTACAACAGCCCCTAGGGTGGCACTCCTCTCTGGCTCCCCTCTCCGCTCGCCTGCTCTTCTGTCGTTCGGAGGTGAAGGCGTGCTGTGTGCTGACTCATCTGTCCCATTGTGAGCGACAACCCTCCCCTTCCCTTTTTGGCCAACCTGGGTCGGCGTGCCCCGCCCATCCCCGGCACCTGAGATCATTTCCTGGGCAGAGGTAGCCGCCCGCTGCTGGGCCTCCATCTCCGACAGACTGTATGCCAGTGCCATCTGCAGGTCTTCATCCTCCTCATCCTCGACAGCGTCAGGACAGTGGAAGAAGGGGTCAGAACTGAAGGAGCGGCGGGTGCTGTTCCGTGCGCCGTGATTGGCCAGGTCGGAGTGGGTGGGTCTCGGGGGGAGTTGATGCTGATGCGGTTGCTGAGGTTGGATGGGTTGCTCCCTGCGACTGAGTTCCAGAGCCAGGGCCATCTCATCTTCCACACCTGAGAACAGGACAACACATACACACAGACACACAGACACACACACACAGACACACAGACACACACACAGCTGCTTAGACTTCCATCACTATGTATACTGTAAGCTGTTACAGTAGTTAAAGATTAGGGAAGTAAGGATCTAAGTAGTTGACCCAACCAGATGTAAACCAACCCAGTCTTGTGAAGAGATACTGTGAATACACAGCCAGTCTGAATGGATGCTGGATTAGAATTACCATTGATGAGGACAGTCTTTAGAACCCCATCCACCTCAACCTCTGTCCTCTCCTGACCATTTTCTCTGATCCTGGAAGTACAAATAAAAAATAATTTTAGCTGGGCAGGTCCATTTCTTACTCCGTAAATCATGATATTTTGCAAACAGTGCAGAAAAGCAATACCCTTCAAACTATTCATTCATTCATGATTAAAAATAAACTACTATTACATTTAAACTCTTAATAAAAAAAACTCAGCCGAGTATTACAGCTTAAGAAGGAAAAAAAAACTCTTACAATGTGTGCAAATGCAACATTGACGTAGCAATATGACGTTGCTGGGTTAGGATAACTAACTTTTTAGTGGTGGTGCGTTTCCCATTAACCATGCGGGTGGATGTGGACACGGATTTAAAACTGCCGCCTCCGATGCCACCCATTGAGGAAGAAGAGAAGGTTGTGAAGTCAACTGCAGACAAAAGAGAAACGTTAAGCCACTGAATACGCTTTAAAGGAATACTTTTTAGATCAAAGTTCAAAAAATATATAAACAGGCCTGCCAACAACCTATTGGACTTCTAGTCCAACACTTTTTCACAGATTATGTTTAGATTTTAATAAAGCATTGAGCTTTGTATAAGCTGAATCTTGGTCTCTTACAAAGCGCCCCATCGTTTTTGAGCGAACGTGTGGTACAGAACAGAAAAGGCTCCCACCATCTGCTGAGGGAAAGGAGAAAAACCGGCTGGTCCCAAGTCTGGAGGAGCCGTGGTGACCGTGAAAAGCACTGTGCATGCCTCCAAACGGGAAATCATCTAGCAGATGTCAGACAGACACAGAGGGAGAGAGGAAGAGAAGGAGAGAGGGAACATGAAGAAGAGCGAGAGATATAGTCATTAGGACCTGCGCAGCCAAGAGTGGCCCACAGCAGAAAAGGCAGGAGTGGGAGAATGTGTCGAGCTCATGAGAGCTGTAGGTGTGAGGGAAAATGTGACCCAGGAGAAGCAGCAGTGGCAGTCAATGAGCGAAATCGCACGCCAACTCCCACGGACTAACCGAAGAAGTCGGCAAACGGATCCTGGCCTCCAAAGAACTCCTGAAACACCTCATCTGGGCTGCGGAATGTGAAGGTGAATCCTGGGAAGTCGTCTGGAAAAGAGCCACTGCCGCTGGAACCTTGAGGAAAAGAGGTGACCATAAATGTCTCCTTCTTGAAGACATGTAACCAGTGGAGCAGTGTAGTCATTTAAAAAAAAAAAAAAGTTCCCTCACCTGATCTCGGCATTCCACTTTTGCCATAAGTGTCATAGGCTTCTCTTTTGTTTTCTTGGAAACATAAAAATATAACACTGCATTAGTGTAGGCAAAGGCAAAAAAAGCTATGTGAAGAGGACTGAGAAGGCGGAAGTCTTACTGTCTGACAGGACTTCATAGGCCTCTGCAATCTCCTTAAATTTTTTTTCTGCCTCCTCCTTGTTGTCTGGGTTCTTGTCTGGATGCCACCGCAAAGCCTGCTTCCTGTATCTACACTCATACATGTGCATGTGTATACACACACACATACACACAGCAAACAGAAACAAAAACACACACAACACACAGACACACAAATCAGTACACCATGTTTAACTGTAGCAATGTGTTTTTAGAATTTGTATCTTGACAGAACCGGTTTGCTGTCAACTTGGCATCTTGTAATACACCCAAGTGTTTCTGAAACAAGTACTGACCCCAGAGTTAAACCCAGGAGGAAGGATTCAGGATTTAGACAGCATTCAGTTCAGCAGTGAACTGGATTTGAAGGCCAAGCAGACAGGGGAACCTGATGCTCGTCCAGGACAGGGCATTAGCCCACTGTGTAAATAATGCTGATTCATGAAAGTTTAAACTGGGAAATGTGCTCAGTCATCCTATCTGTACCATGAAAAACAGCCATTATACTCAACTGCATTCATTTTTGTTTTTTCGGCTGGGGTTGGTGCTTAACTACGACCTAAAATAGTAGAAAGTGTAATGCAGATCTGTTGAGCAATAGTTCTGAGCCTTTGGTTTCACTGAATGACTACACTACTGCTGTACAACTCTTAACTGCTCTGGACAAAAACAGCCCATAGATAGGAAGGTTCTTCATTCCACACGGCTGCCAGTGATGAGAAAAGGGCAAAATAACTGATTTATTGATTAGACTGTGGAAGGAAACTTACGCTTTTTTAATGTCATCTTGAGAGGCATTGCGTGACACTCCTAGAATGTCATAATAGTCCACCATATCTTCCCCTCCTCGCTGTCACTACTGCCCTCGAGACAAAAGGGAAAATAAAATTAGACTGCTGTCTGTGACCTCTCAGAATGGCCTGTCAGAATGAGTGAGATTACATGTCAAAGACATTAACACAACATTTCTTTGGGATCTGTGTGACACATATGACTTTTAATAACACCACATTACTTTTATATTGTTTTTTGTGTGTCTAAATTATTATACATTACTATTTATTGACATATTATTTATTTATTGCTGTTGAGGCCCTCATTTGATCTATTCCACAACATGGTGATCTTAAAAATGTCTGACTGAATTTGAGTTGTGCTATGGTTATCGCCGGCTGTATGACAACTCCATCCAAGTGAAGCATGATTAAATTACTGTTAATTAGTGCTGATGTGGACTCCACAAACTGTGGCAAATGAATACGACGATTGAATATAGAACGGTATTTGCCTCCAATGCGAACGTGTGTCAGTTCTCTGGAAGCCAGATACAATTGCTGTTATTTCAAGCTCAAACTTAGCGATTTGTTTAGACCATATGGTCACTGACAGCTGCAGCGGTTTCATCCGTCCGCTGTCATCTTGTTACATGTGTGTAAAATAACCTAGAAGAGCAATAACCTACGGACCAGTAAGAGAAATCCAACAGGCTTTAGCTGCCCACACTAGTCACAAAATAAAGCGATAGGGAATGTTTACCTTTTTTAGAAGTATCCCACCCAAGAGGAGCAGTGCTTGTCCTCGTGCGCTCTGTAAATAGGAATGAATTATTTCGGTAAAGCTGGAATGCGCTGCGTGACAGTTCGCCCACAAGACACAAAAGAGGCGGATCGCACACACGGTCTACCCGACGGTCTTTCAACGACATACGCAAAAAATGTAGTTCTGACTGTTTCTCACTCTTCTTCGTGTAGGCCTGTTGTGCCTCATTACTAGATTGGGGGGTTATTCCCCACTTCTATATCTGTCACTGCGTCGGTCGCCTTCTCCTCCTAGCCACGGTACGTCATAATCATCTGAGCAAACGTAAGAAAAAAAAAATAGAACGTCTAGAACTTGCCAGTATTTTTCTACGTCACTGCGTCCGCCCACTTCTACAGGAGACGCAACTACAAAAATATTGTTCGAATTACATTTTTCGAACGTCATTACCGTTCTTTTTATTTTAGGAATCATTGTAAGTACGACATTTAAATTGTGCGTCTTTGTCCGCGTCTTTTAGTATTTGTTTTTGGTTGAATTAATCCTTCTTGGTAGTTGAAAGAGTAAGAGTTTAAGAATTTAGCAATGCTACGTTACCGCAAAGTCGAGAGGGATTTTTATGAAGACTTTGAATGAAAGTTATGAGTTTTTTGTGATTATGTGCCTTGCTTGACGCATAAACCCTTTTGTAATTTCGTTTTATGACAGTCATGTTGGAGTTATCTTTAGAGCATACAGTTAAGTCCACTGCATTTTTGTATCACTCTTTAAGCCACTCGAGGGCGCAATGCACTAGGTTTAAGGCCAACGTAGAACAGAATACTTCGGTAAAAACAAGTCCTAATCTTGATTAATACTCATTTTAATTAATGTCATGAGAACAATGGGAATCTTTTGCATTTTAAATTATTTATATGTTCGGTGTATAGGTTACTGTATGTAAAGGTTTTCTATATGCTATCTCTGAAGTCAAGTTTTTAATAAGAGTTACCTAATTGTGTCTTTTTAGAAATATAACTAGAAATATATGTCTGTTTAGAAATATAACAGTAATTTCCGTTTTGATTACTTTTTATTTCAAAATCGGTTATAGAAACATATCAGACCATTTGCCACAGGGATATGGAATGTTGTTTCACATATAGCAGTTCAGTTGAAGCTCTCTAATGAGGGCAGATTTTGATTTGCAGATTGGAAAACATTTCTTTTTTTTCTTCAGAATTCTTCTCCTTCTTCATCTTCTCCCATGCTGTCAGTGCCCACCTCTTCATAGTCCTTCTCCAGAGCTGCCATGTCCTCTCTGGCCTCAGAGAACTCTCCCTCCTCCATGCCCTC
>JAOYMR010000006.1:25856043-25887557 GCA_025802075.1 Tenebrosternarchus preto | reverse complement strand
GGAGAGGGCATGGAGGAGGGAGAGTTCTCTGAGGCCAGAGAGGACATGGCAGCTCTGGAGAAGGACTATGAAGAGGTGGGAATCGACTCTTTTGAAGAAGATGAGGAGTTTGAAGAATATTAGCTTTGTTCATAAACTGTACTTTCTCAGAACTCTTAGTGTACCTCTAAAATAAAATGTAATCTGTCATTTGTAATGATAATAATAAAATAGCCTGAACAATTATTATAGGTCTGTTTATGTTATTGAAAATTACATATTAAAATTTGTGCCAAAAACTGTGAATACTGCATCCCCTACCTTTGAATGTCTTTGTGTACTTTTGGGTATGATTATTTACATATTAATTAATAAATCTTTTACGTATCTATTCAACAAAGAAATAAATCTGCATACTTATACGAACGTGTTTAACCCTAACCCTATGTAAATCGTGTTTCATTGTTATAAATACACCACTAGAGGGCAATGCAGTCATAAGATATTTCACTTTCAAGCATACAAACGCGAGAAAGAAGCCCTTAGGTCTAAGGAGGTGAAAAGATGCGTTTAGTTACCAGTGTGTTATGCAGGTAAGATAAAACGTATAAGCCTAATATTTTAGACATTTATTTTACATTTACATTTACATTTATGGCATTTGGCAGACGCTCTTATCCAGAGCGACTTACAAAAGTGCTTAGGGATACTTGGAATATTTTGTTTATGGAAAGCCATTATGATTTCAGTGAAGCATTGTTGATATTAGTGCTGGTTGAAGGTAATGGATGGTAGACCTAACAAACCAACCTAAGGTTGATTAAGTTCTCAATCCTCCAAACCAAAAATGTTTCTGTTATTGTTGTGTTACTTACATACCTAAACCAGCTCACTAGTATGGATTGTCTAGTATGCAAACATTTTCTGATTATGAGAAGTTTCAGTCTGTGATGTGTACTAAAATACTCTTCTCATATTTGTAGAGCTTTATTACTTTATACTATTACTGTTGTGCTGTACTACTGTTTCATAACATTAAACTTGCTCTGTTATTATGCTAATTAATATCATATCCAGTATTTCTCTCTTTTATTATTCGACACACGTAAATGCATAAAGAACATCTATCATGAACACGCTAATCCCCTTAAATGTGTTGAATGTTGTCTGATTGTGATGTAGTTTATTGTTTATATGAAGGTATCGGACTTCTCCAAGTATGCCAGCGTTCCACCCTGTTGTAGCCTGTTGGCACTGGAGCAATCACTCAGATTTGGGTTGACCTGCAGATTTATAGTTGCAAAGGTCAGCAGGATGAAAGTGATGTCGTACCTCACGCCATGTCCTGATCAATCGCCCTCGTAGCCTCAAACCCACGCACATGGAAATGCCATAAACTGTACCACACACACACACACACACACACACACACGCCAGTTTCTGCGGTGAAAAAGTGCAATGAATTACTCTTTGATTAAGATTTTCACCAGTTACGATGAAAATGTACTGTTCCCTATCACCCTGCCATCCATCATGTTTTATTATGCTTTCTTTAATGTAGTTAATACATACCATTCTAGACCCTGAGTCATGCATTAGCAAATCAAAATATCATATTTTTTATGCCTCGTAACATTTCATAACTGAGAAATATGTAACATGCTTCACAACTCTACAGCTGTGTGTGTGTTTGTGTGTTTGTGTGTGTGTGTGTTTTTTTTTTTAGTTCAGTTCTGTGTTAGTTTATTGTTCTTCCTTTAGTGCGATGAATCGAAGGGAGTCCATAAACTATTTGTGCAGTGTATTGATCTGGTGATGAATCAATTAGCGAGTTATTTAATTAGCCGGGCATTATGGGTCAGTGTTGAGTGCCTTTGATTGCGCAGAGTTGCCAGGTCCTCATAAATCACCCATTTGTGATGGGTGTAGTGAAAGAAGTTCTTCTTATAAAGGCCTAACAAATGAAGTGGATGGTTAACAAAATTGCATCTTACACTTGATTGTTAACAACTTCTGCCACTAGATTGGAGTCAAACATGTTTTTTTTAAATCATTGGGACTGTGTAACCTTGAAATGACAGGTAAATATATTGGTAGTTACTGAACACTGACTTTGGGAATGTTATATGATGTAGTGTACTGATCCATTTGATGGAAAAGCAGACACAATGCTGGCTCTGATACGGAGGAAATATTCATGGCTGGCTTTTCCTGTGTAAGAAACACACTTGCTTTCTAAATCCACTCTCCTTACTTTGTAATCCTTAACTGTAATGCACATTTGGGCAGGCCGTACGGTGAAGCTCAAATGTGCCAGGTGCACTATGCTTATTATGTAATGTAATTAAGCGCATTCCTCATACTGCTTTCAGATGGAGCCCTGGGGACCAACTCAAACACAAAGGCTGTGAAACAGCCACCAGAGATTGGCAGTGGTGTTCAGCTGTTAGCTGATTACACTGATCTCATTGATTTGTTACAGCTTTCCAGTCATTCCATCCCTAAAGGTGAACACTCTATCTTTATATAAACACACTAGGTAAAGAGCACCTGTGCTCCACTCAGTAATTAATTGAAGGCTCAAAATCACAAGCATAAGTATTTTTGTGATAATCAATGCTCTTTCATTGTCCAGTGGATCAATACAGGCCCATATTTGTTTATCTAATTAATTATCACCAGCCTTTGGTGTTGCTATGACCTGTAATATTTCTTCAAAGGTGCAGCCATTGACAGGGTGGTTATAAACTGGTGTAGCCAGTACCTGTGTGTTCTTGCAGGTTTGTTTTTTTAATATATATGTCAGATAACAGTTAACTCTTGGCATCTTCTGTACATTTACCCAAGTGAGAACATGGATTATGGCTATTTTAAAAAAGATAATTTTGGGAAATGCGTGCATATTGATGAGTGTATCAAAAACGCTTAAGATGTAAATCCGCATGCTGTACAGATGAATGAATATTTGTGTGCATTGAATAAATAAGTAGCTTGATGGAGTCTAATTGGTGGATCATGACTTCATTAAAGCTGATTAAGGGCAGGGGTGGATGAGATTACGTTGCCTTGCTCAGAGAAAGAGAGGAATGTCACTGGCAGAGGGAATTAGCTGATGAATGCATCCACTACAGCAGCAGTGGATGGAGGAGGAGCCAGTCTCTGATTAATGCACGTTGGTGGGTGGTGAAGTGGTTGTGTATTGTGTCACGCGATTGTCAGACGGTGAGTGAAATGTCTTCATCAATTTGTATCCATTATCATGTCAATAGGCAAAGTGGGCTAGGGTGGGTGGGGGTGGGTATAGGCTTCTCCATGTCCCATCTGCATGCTCTTGCTTTTCAAATAATCAGCCAAAGGTGGAGTGTTCTCTCTCTCTCTCTCTCTCTCTCTCTCTCTCTCTCTCTCTCTCTCTGTTGATCTGTCTAACTCTTTCTGTCACTCTCTCTCTTTTTCTGAGTCCTCTTACCGTAAACCTCTTTAATTTCACTGAAATAGTGTGCTGACAAGGCCCTCATGTTGATTAAACACAAACGCTGTCAGTTTCGCCAAAGAAATTGGTGTGCTACTTGTTCTATTCATTATGGTTTATGGAGGGAACTGTTCCACTGGGAAACGCAGCTCCTAGACCCTCAAGTGAATTGAATAGGTTGGTAAAAACGCTCACCATGAAGCTGTGGTCTCTCTTCTACGATTATAACCTCCTGAAGTGTGATGCAACTTCACTGTCACTAACTCGTTTGCCATTGTAGGTCTCTACCACTAGTGTAAAATTGCTATCGTTTTAGCACTTATATGCTGAGACTGAAATATTTCTGGAACTTCAATGAAGAGTCTCACTGTGACACAGAGCATTTTTTTTTAAATTAAGCACAACTTTTTAAACCCAAGTTTACAGGGGACTTTACAGTATATACTCTCACACCCCACAAAACTTTGCTCGGCCTGGTACTCTCTCAGCAACTGGCCATTTATGATCTGCACTCAACAGCAGCAGTTCAAGGGCAGCTTCGGCATTCCAGTTTCAGCAGAAGGGCGGGAGCAGCGGGGCCGCGGGGGCCAGTTCAGTAGCACCAGCTGGGAATACGGCTATGGGAACATGCGATAGGGAGAGTGCTCTCATCGTCATTGCACACCTATTTTAAAGGACATGGAACCAGGTGTCTTATCAGCGAGCTCTTTCATGCCACGGTCTCTACTTCAAATCGGATGGTCAAATATAGCATTAGATATTGAAAGATACGCAGATATGCCTGTTCAGACTGAGGCATATTGAGCAGATTGGATTCATTTGTAAACACACATGCAAAATTATAATGAAAACAGTCCAGTCTATGATGCTAAACTGTTGAATTAAAGAACCACTCCAACGTGAACGAAAGACCCATTGAAACCATATTATGGCATTGCACCAGTGCTAAAGGGTCTAAATGACATTTACATATGAAAAGGATTTGCATATGATATTTTCTTGCAATTGAAATATTTCATTAACATTATTTAGACCACATTATTTATACATAGTAGGTGATTAAGGTGGATGATTGAACGAGTAGATATTTATTCCCGTTTCAAACGTTACAATTCCTTTTCAACATGAAAAAAAAAAACATTTACAGAGTGTTTGGATGTAACAAATTAGTAATTAGCATTCATTCATTTCTGCATGTGCTGGTGCTTATGCTAAACTAGATGCCCATCAGTACCAACAGACGTCTCATTCATCTCGGTCAGGATGCCAACAGATGTGCTCCCTCATGTCACTCTGGGCTTTTAATTAACCCAATTACACAGGCTGCGGAGATTTCAGTCCAGTTTTAAAGCATTCGAAGGTTAAACAGTCTAACAAATGGCTTTTTCCCCTCCACTGAAGGCACAGCCTTTTGGCTCCGGGATGGTGCTTGTGACCCCGCCTTTGCTCCTCCTCCTCTGTGTCTTCTCTGGGTCAGCCAGCCAAGAGAGAATTGAGGGATGTCCAAACTGTAATCGCTTATCTGCCTGGTTGACCTGAAGCCCTATTCAGAAGCAAGCAACCAAGTGACATCTGTTAACACAACTTGAAAGGAAATTGCAGGCAGCATTTGTTTAAGGGGCTGCGCCCGGTTTGTTATTCCTGGTCCTGTAAAAATCATGAGCTTCCTTGCCAAACAGGATACAAATATATTTTTTTAATATATATTACAATATATGTTTTTCAACTATCTTTTTAACTTTTCTGTTTTGTTCACTGATTATAATATTCATTGGGGATGAATTGCCCATTTATTTAGATTTTATAGCAATACAACATATTGTTTCAAAATAAATAACATTCATTTAATTTATTAACATTAAACTACCTTTACTGTTAAAAGTTACTCATCTCTGAAAGGTCATCTACAGCTATAAAATCAACATATTTTTGCCTTAAATATATATATTTTTTGTACATTTTTCATTTTTTAACTGAATCCTTAACTTAAAGTTCTATATAAATAAAGATCATATATGCAATCTATTAGTAATAATTCATTTGTTGTTGTTGATCATATTTAGGTCTGGAAGGTGAATATGAAGAAATTCTTCTTTGGAGGTATTGAGTTTGTTTTGACTTGCTTTTGACATTCAAGAGATGCTGTTGAAGGCCTGAGGTCAGCAGGGCTCTCTGAGTGTTCATGTATTCATATCTTGTGTGTGTGCAGGTGCGTGTGTGTGTGTGTGTGTGTGTGTGTGCGTGCGCGCGCGCGAGTGTGCATGCTACCTTGTTAGAATTATTCTCAGAGCGAGAAGGTCCTGAGCAGCTGTGTTCGGGAACAGGAAGCGAGACCCAGCACCTCTTCACATACCTGGAGAGCCTCCTGGCAGGTGTGTATGCAAATGAGAGATGGGAGTAATGTCCCAAAGACTAAAGCCATTTTGTTTCATTTTTACAAAGACAAAACCACAACAGTTGATTGCACTGCATGCTTGATATTTAGCTCTAGGTCACAATGATTGAAATCTAAATTAAAAAAAAAAAAAAAGGAGGCAGGGTAAACATATGCACTATGTGAATTGTAGTCTGAATTTTCTTGCATAAATTAAGCAGTTGTAGTGGTTTTGTACTGGAAACATGTTCTGTTTCTGCTAATAAATAATAAATTGATGTTGGACATTTTGATCCAGGCAGGATAGAGGCTAATAAATGAGTCACAACAGCCCACATTAATACGGGTAGTGCTGTTTTTCATCTACACATGAGCTGATCGTTTGTGTATGAGGAACAGGAAGTGCATTGACCTTCCCAGGTTGAACAACTGAATGGCGCGAGTCAGCCATGTTCTTTTCTCAATAAATCATGTGTCTTAATCAACGTAGAGAACTTCTCCATTACTAACACAGCGCGCCTGCTCTCAGTGCGCTTAATGGAACTATTTATTTCCTTAATGCTGCATTCACGCTGCGTCGCTGCGCCCTTAGACCGATGCGGTACGCAGAGACAACGTGACGAAGAGAAGCGGTAACCGAGGGGCAGGGGCGGGGGCGTGGGGGGGGTGGTGGTGGTGAGTGGCTGTTCTAATTAGCGAATGAAATGTCATGGTCGGGGGGGAGAAATTAATTAGCCATGGACAACTTCCCTTCCAGGTTGTCAGAAGGGAAGTCGTGACAGAACGACTAATTAACGGTTTGCTAATTACTTTGGTAACTCGGCACCGGTTCGGCTCGTCTTGGCTCAGCCAGTCCATTTGTTAAATAAGCTTCTGTTTTAGAAGGTGGCAGGCCGCCACTTCACAAAGCGCTCGTACGGTCACTAATAAATGACTATTGCGACATGTTCCGAATATGAATACACAGCTTTGTTGTTTCCTATTTGTTACATAGACGTGTAGTTTTGAGAATCCTATTTTGGGATTGCTTGAAGTGATTTTTTTGCTGTTTTGTGCACAGGGCACTTTCTAAATACATGCTGCATGGCGGAAAATGCATAGGCTATATTGGATCTTTGACTTTGAGAAATGTAAGGTCACAGCCGTGGATAATATTGTAAATTAGCCAGCAGAGATTTGCTTTTGGATGACTGTGAGGTGTCTTGGCTCAGAGACCTTTATTCTCCCCTTGCCCTTGACTTAAGCACCATAGATCACTGCTGGCCAGATCATTTAAATACACCTGACAGCACCATTTAGACTGAGAGGCACTTCGAAAATTGCCAGGGATCTGCAAAGCAAATATTGCATTTTTAACGACAACTTTAGGCCAGACAAACACAGATTCTTAAAAGTGCATAACATTAGGGTGCTGAATATGTTAATGAATTCCTGATGCAGATGCTGAAATTTATGGATGGCATTTTTATGGGGTAAAAGCAAACACATAATCAGCACAGCTAAAGATATATGGTAAATGCAAATTGCATTTATTTAATACTGCTGTTGATTATAATCTGTAAATATATGTAGACAGAGTGCATAAGTACATGTTAAAGTGGATATGATCATATATATATGGGATGAATACCTTCCCTTTATATAATGCCGCTTGGAATTCTTTCTTCATGGTTTTGTCCTGTGTTAAAGCAGCTTGCCTCAGTCAGCACATGAGGATGCATGCACTGTAGTGGACTGAAATTATGGGCATGAATTACTACTGTTTATTCGTCTCATTTCAGCTGTCAGGGAGACACTCCTGATTAAAAACCACAAACTGTTGGTGGGTGGGACGGCTCATCACAGAGCAGGAGCAGGTGCCATAGCTAGAACAAGCATGGCTAATTGAACTGTCATATTTAATGTTCTCACTCACTCACTCACTCACACACACACACACTGTCTATCTATTTCTGTCTGACTCGCAAACACACACACAGCTACTTTTCATACAAATATAAGACATCTAAGACAGCTTGAGCTGTCTGTGGTGTTTCTGACATAAACATAAGCACACCCATTTATATATTAGAGCAGTAATCCTGTACACTCTTCTCCTATCACCTGTTCCTCAGTGCATAGCCACAGTTGCACAGAAACCATGACATTTATTCACACACTTCTTTATTGTGGCTGCCAACTGATCTCACCTCTGCCAATGAGATTCAGTGCTTGCAAATAAAAAAGTCTACCCATGTTATCCCAAGCTGCCTTCATTTCAGGCATACTGCATGACATCTCATAAGTACACACAAAGCATAATTCCAGAATCAACCTGGAAGTGGAAGAATCTTTTGATTATTACCATTCCATTACCATTCCATCCATTACCATTCCATTTGTTTAAAAAGCCTGTTGCTGAAAGTCTGAATGGACCTGTATTTTTCCCATGGAAGTTCTTTTTATTAGTCATTACTGAAATCCAGCATCTGTCCATCTGCATGTGTTGGTGTGAGGCAGGCATCCCACCCACGATGCTCCTCCCATGACGGGTTCCGCCACACGGGTGTCTGAATCTGCCGTGAATTTGCGCTGAGCAACAGATGCTCATGACAACCTAATTATCCACTCCAAGCCTGCTCTTTGTGGGGCATGTGCACGTGTGTCTGTTCAACTTTGGGCCCGACTTTAACTCTCTGACAGGAGGATTTGCTAGTAATTGTCCAGTTCCACACCCCCTCCAGCCTCTGCCATTGTCTTGCCATCTCTGCACAGTGGCTATCATTAATCAAGGCATTGAGAGAAGAGTTGAACTCTCTAACCTCCACCGCCCCACCCTGTTTGCAGTGGAAGTTTTCATTTCCCCAGGTCAGCCGCAAGGACACAAAATCCCGACAATAGGGCAGACAAGTTAGGAATGAATATTAGAAGGGGATATAAGCCGTCTAATGGAGGTGAACGTGGCATGGTGCATCAGGGCAGTTCATTCCTATTTCCAACAACAAAGGCCCACGGCAGCCAGCCGGTGGAATGAACGGTGGCGCGCTGGCACACAGAGACATGAGCAGAGAAGTTCCACCTCCAAGCCAAGCCAAGCCAAGCAGAGGGACTGGTGGTAGGGCATAGTGAAACTGGTGACATGCAAAGGTCAGACAGTCACAGAGGGGGCAGCCTGTGACAGTCGGCTGCATTTGTGTATGAATAGTGATCCACTGAATGCCTCTTCTACAGTTTCTTCAGTCCAAATGCTGTCCTTGTCCTCTTGACAATCACTTGGGAAGCAGAATGTATGTGCTTTTTTTTCAGTAAATCCTCTTCAGTCCCTTAGCTAGCAGAAGTAGGGTTTTTTTGTTTGTTTGTTTGTTTTTTTGTTAACATAAATGCATTCTCTTCTACTCAAAGCCTAATTTTTAGGTCTCAGGAAAAGGATATGATGTGAGTTTTAATAATCTGTTTACATTAGGAAATTATTTGAATGTCTTTCTGTACCAAAAGAGGTGACATACAAAGCTTGCTCCGAGTTTGTGTACATAAGAAGAACAGTCGATGAGATGACTCAGTGAAAGTAATTATGTTCCTTTGAGTGTAAGATAACCTGTTTATTGCGTCTGCTATCAGTGCAGGTGCATACAATTGCTCTATTGTTTTCAGTGCCTGGCGTTGAGCCGTTAGTTGTAAATGATCACTTGACTGTTATACGCACTCTGTAATTCAGGTGCTCTTGTCAATGTTATAATGAAATAAAAACATGTATATTGGTTTAGGATCAAAAGGCGGTAAAGAGGATTCGTGATCACTGCCGGTAATTACTGTAGGTCAAGGTGTCATTACTTTTTCACTGAAGATGTATTCATATCTAGTTCAATCCAGAAACTATTTATAGAAATGAATTTGCAAGGTTGTAGCTATTCTGTACTTTTAATCTATACTTTAAATCACTTTTAATCTGTGATTTTTAGAAGCTAAGATCCATTCACTGCAAAATATAACTCTCAAGTCTTGGATTAAAATCTTTTATACATTGTTTAATTTATAATTAATCTTAACATAAAGCAATACTAGGTAACATTAATACTGTAATCTGAAGGTAATACATGTAATTAAATAAGTTCACAGTTCTAAAATATAAAACTTTAAGTAATTATTTTATTAGTGCTTTAATTTGTATTTTATTTAAATTTCAACTGCGTAATTTGTCCTTTACAGTGTACAATACATCTGTTTAATTTAGCTGATCTTTTTGTGTGAACACACAGTACTGGTTAATGACTGACAGGAATAGGTCTAATAAATTACCTTTATCTTTTTAATGAACTGAGATTAATTATGGTACCAAGGTCTGGCCCTGGGAATGAAGCGGTCTTTCTTTTCTGACTCTACGGGAATGAATAATTAACACACCATTTTATTACATGGTTTTCACACTGGTCTTAATGAAAAGGGAAATGTTTGTGTACTTTTGTGTGCTATATGTGTGTCCTAATTCCTCTTTAACATAATCTGCAGCACATCGGCTACTTTGCTGCATTAAGTATGGATTATGTGTTTGTCTTTTTTAACTACAATTATAACAACTAGAACAATTAATGCGATTAAAATGCGATCATTGTTAATAAATACTCATTTGTAAGAGTGCACTTAATGTTTGATGTTACCATTATATTTGTTATATAATTTCTTTCACTTACTTAGTCAATAAGTTATTATACTTAATAATGATTAGTGGAGACTAACCACCAAATTATTCGTGCTTATTACATTGCGCTAATTATATTGGAAAATTAGCACTACGACAGAAGGGTACATTATGGTACGGGACAATAAAGGCATAAACCTCATGCTTTCTTACGATAAGCTAAACTGGATGTTCATTGGGAAGTTGCCTTCAAAGTTTAACTTTGATGTGACTTAATTTGTTTAACATGTTCTGAAACGCGTGTTTACATGTGACAAGGGAACGGTGCTGACATGCAGACACCGCGCGTGGTGATCGGTTACTTTCTGTGAGAAATGTCAGACCTCATCGCACCTGGGCGCATGCGGGGATGAAAAGGACAAACTGTTAATCATTCTTCTTCATCAAGGTCATGCAGAGCTGTGCTGCCCAAATGGTATTTGAGTAGGCAATGCCAACACTTTAAACCGTTAGCAATGGAAACCGAGAGCGCAAAGTTGCGTTTAAAATGCATTCAGCCTACGTTGTGCTGCGACTTAAAATATCTGACACTGCCATGTTCTTTTCCGATACCAGCTATATGGTTTATCAGTGATGGGCTTTTTACCAAACAAAAATATTATAATTATTTTAACGTTCTGTAATAATATTTTTAAAACGATTGTATTTTAAGTAGCGAAATGAAAGTTACCTGTAGCCTAACACTGTTATGTCGCTAGCAGATTCCATAGTATTTATTGTCAAGTAATTAAATAGGCAAACAGCATTGCAAATATGTGATGTTGGTTATAATTTTGGCGGGCATTTTCTAAAATAAAGATATATTAACCTATTAATGTTTTTGTATTACTTTTTTTTATTCATAAGCATTTAAAAAGTTACTGGTACTTTAAAATATGCTGGATAATTATTTTGTTGATTCCAGAGTCCGTGTGCGCAACATCCGTTAATTTCACATATCTTTCGTATTGGGGAATAGCAGAAGTTAGCAACTTTTTGGATTAGACAAGGTTTAGACTACATTTTCATAAGCAGTAACTGGTATTCAACGTAAGTGGTATGAGTGACTTGTGACGTATAGCCAAAGCGCTCCAGAGTAGTAAATGTGTGGGTAATTAGTTAATTAGAAAACTCTGGAGGGGTCGGAACTCCCAGGTCATCTCGGTCAGCCAATCAGAGCCTGTTCGGGAGTACCTTGCCGGGAGCGCGAGTGTGTCCAAAAGTCGAAGACTACACCTACGCTTGGCATTTACACGTTGCTGTGCCCGAGTGAGCAGTCATATAAGGAGAAGTTATGATTGACTCATGAGTCAGAACTTAGTCTATATGTTGCTGAAACATATTTATGGTCAGCTAACCTCTAGCCTTAGGTTTATTTATAATTAGTGATGATTAGATGAACATTTCTATTTATTTATATACTTTCAAACTAAAAATTAATTTTAAAAAGTAGCCTGTAATTTAAAAGAAATAGCCTAGAGAGTTACAAAACGTTTAGGTTGATACAATTTTAAGCCCATGGATAAGTCTAAGAACTTTCGAATCGATGCTTTACTGGCGGAAGAGTCGCAGCGGATAATTCGGGACGGTTCTCAGCACAGTGATCAAGACGAAGCCAAGCCCTTGATGTGCAAACGGCCAGACAACTCTCCTCTTCGAGGTAGTTCGGGTGCAATCCAGCAGCAAACAGGAATCATACCCAAACCCGGCTTGCTGAACATCTCCCACCCGGGACTAACTTCTTTATCTCAAGGAACGATGCCAGGAATGTATCCCGCACCTATGTACTCTATTACGGCTCTAGGAGCTCAGCATCCCGCTTTCACGTACTCCGGATTTACGCAACCCTATCCGGAGCACTTGAAAGCAGCGGCTATCGCGGGACAGTTCCCCTTAGAGCACTGGTTACGGGCTGGAATAATGATGCCGCGACTTGCAGATTTTAATGGTAGGTGCACACAACATCCCTGAAGAAACATGCAGTGTTAATGGTGCCTTTTTTCTCCTTAATAATAATAATAATAATAATGTTATTATTATTTTTGTTGTTGTGGTTGTTACTATTGTTGTGTATTATCATTATTGCTATAAATAAATAGGAAATTGCAAGAGAATTTTTGCTTATTTTTTTCAAGCATTTTTTTTTGTAGTTGTTGATGTTTCTTTGTTTGTTTGAAACTACTATTAGCATTTGGTCAAAAAAAAAGTTTTTAATGGTAATTATTATTTCTCTACATTTCACACTGTTAACTGTTCAAAACATAAAAAATACAAAATGATTAAACCATATGAATTAAAACAGAATATTTAGTACATTCTAAACACAATCTCAGCTGAGATTACTAGTAAACCTCTTGTAATTTCTAGCAGATGATTTATTTATACTTTTCTGTTGGCCCTTGTGAACCGTCATTAGTCATTTCTTCAGAGACCTTGTCCATCCATGTATCCATTTCCAGTTTTGTTTTCACCAAGAAAATTCCAGTAAAAACAAATAACCGTACAAGGAATAAAAAAATCACACGATAAGTACATACATATATTTATAAATTACAGCAGTGATCTTCCGTATGAACCATCTATTTTCTAATGTAACTAATTGAAATCAGTGTTTACTGCTAATGGAATTTTAACGTAAGCTTTTTATTTTCTGTCTTTTAATTTGATCATAAATGATGGTTCCATTAAAATGACCTATCTGACAGAATACTATAAAGAAACACTTAAATCCTTATTGTCCTGTCAGTAAAGTTTTCAAGAAATATTTATTGATTTTGTATTAAGTTAATGGATCATTCTGTTGCTTTATTGTAGCACTAAAGCAAGAGATCCATCTTTGGCCCCTTTTATCAACAATAAACCATTGTTTACTTCATTATTATATCAGGATGAAGAGGCACTTTCTGTGTGTTATTTTTTGTATTGTACATTTATTCTTTTTTATGTTTTTTGTCTTTCTTACTGCCCCCCCCCCCTGCTTGTTGTGTCCTCACAGGGTCACCTCAGTCAGGTGTGATGGGTAAGTGCCGTAGACCTCGCACTGCCTTCACCAGCCAGCAGCTGCTGGAGCTGGAAAACCAGTTCAAAGTGAACAAGTATCTGTCCCGACCCAAGCGCTTTGAAGTGGCCACCTCACTAATGCTGACTGAGACACAGGTGAGCGTGTTGCTAACTGCACACTGTCGCATCTTAAATACCATTTGTGATGGTGGGACATAAGATAGGGTCCTGATAGGGTCCAATGACACTTCATAATGGGAGGGTGTTGCATGAAATCTTGCGCAGGTGAAGATTTGGTTCCAGAACCGACGCATGAAGTGGAAACGCAGTCGTAAAGCCAAAGAGCAGGCGGCACAGCTGGACACCGACGGCGGCAAGCGGGCCGGCAAAGCTGGAGATGGCCGCCGGTGCAGCGCCCACGACGACGACGATGAGCTGGAAGCAGACGAGGAAGAGGAAGAGGACGAAGGGTTTGGAGGTGCCCTAAACACTGCTGTGGGTCTCTCACACTCCTCGGATTTTCTCCAACACAGTTCCGAACTAAGCTACAGCTCTCACGGCTCTTATTCAGATGACGACTTGGAGGAGATTGGTGTGGACAGGAAACTTGAAGTTGGGCTATGAAGAAATTATGGCAGCTACAGCAGACCCTAGTCCTGAATACCCTGTATTGTGTAATAGCTTGATGCATCAGTAGCCTTCATTTGAGATTGCATTCTTGCAATGGCTGAAGCCTTTCACCAAAATAAGTTTTTCAGTCCACATGACAGCCTTCATGTAGTGTAACGAGGTTGAAGCTGTCTCAAGGCCAGTGATGGTGCACTGTAAGTATTGATTCTCCCTTAGTGTGCACTTGATTCTTTGGAAGCCAGCTCATAAACTCCTAGTTTGTCCCAAATAGCAATGTTTCTTGCTGTAAAAAAAAAAAAAGTCTAGATCCCCTGTATTCAGGCAAGCATTTTGGAATACAACAACTGTGTGAGATGAAGAATTAAATTAAACTAAATAAAACTGAAGCTTAGTTTTGTATTGTATAGACACTGATCTGTACTGAAAAGTGAACAAAACAGCATGTGTAGAACTACACTGTATTCATATGAACAGAGGGTCACTGTGTAATGCAAAGCTTTTGTTACTCAGCCTTTTTCTCACTGAACTGATTGACTTAATAACACAGCAGAACTGGTAAAAAATCCTCAACAAAAAAAAGAGTTAACAGAAAAAGTTGAGCGGTGTGTTATTTAGTCAGTAGTCTTTGTCATGTTTGTTATTGGTGTTGTCCTTCATGATATTTAAGTATTATAGATTATATCTAATTTATTCACAGTAAAATAAAGCAGTAATTATTCTGTAATTGAAAAATGTCTGTTAAATTAAAAGCAAAATAAACAGAAGAAACACAAAATTAGACTCCGGTTGTGTTGATGACGCTGTTTCATATTTAGACAAGCAATTATCTCCTTTGTAACTGTACACATTGCACTGCGTTATAAATGTGTTTCGCATAGAAACGACCGTCATGAGGTTTCTGTTGTAAATGTGCATGACTAAAGGAAATGAAGCAGCGTCGCTCCTTCCTTTGACAGTGTGCCCTCCCTTTTCTCCTATTTAACCTCCAGCTGACAACGATGGTGATTAAAGTACTGGGGAATTGGCAGTGCGTTATTTTGAGCAATCCATCCGTTATTTACTGCCATAGCTCTCAAATATGAATTACTCAGGAAGGTTTACTGATGGACAAATAATTAAGTTAATGAAGAGGAAGTAAAATAATCAGTTCCTTATGCTAATGTCACAAGCCCATTTAATTTGTGGAAAAATGCTTCTGAGACGAAAATAATTGTATTGGTTCTTGGAAATTGGCTGGGTGTTTATGTAACTGTGAGATGAGGAGATGCAACAAATCGAATTAAGTTTGCAAGCGGTAAGAACTAAATGTATTTTATTGAAGCAAGCATTAAGCTACCTTGCCAAGAGCGAGAAAAAAACAGTCAAGCGGATGAATTACAAAATAACATTTCTCAAGGACATATTGAGCTAGTCCTCGGGCATATTTATTCCTACTTTGTGTAAACTGCGTTTAATTGTAAATGTCCCTCACCTGTTCCCGTCGTTTCCATGGCGAGGAGACACAAATGTATAGTTACTATTGTGTTGTCATACAAACTAGCAAAAGCTAAAACATTACAGCATTATTTCCGGGTTAATATAAGTTAATAACTGCAAGTTAATGAGGTAAGGCTTATAACATAATTGCCTTTAGCTATCTTGAACCTGGGGAAACATTTTTGATGGTAGGTTGCGCTAGGTAGTTGGATAGCTAACAAACTTGGATGTCTTATAACTCTAGCTCTAGGTAGCTAACCTAGCAAACTAAACTGAAGCAGATTCATGTAGTAAATTTGCTAGTAAGCTAATGTTAAATGTTAGAGAGTAAACTTTTCTTTGAGGTAAAACGCCATGTGGTGTATTAAAGCATCAGTAATAGTAGAAAATAAAAACTAACATAACGTCTGCACCTCCTTTATAGAAACACAGTCATCCATGTCATATTGACTTATAGCAGTCGGTAGCTTTAAAAGTATAACAAAGGCAGCACACCGTCTGTCTTATTTAGTGCGACGGTCCCAAAATTCCACACCAGCACCATGCCTAACTTGTGTTCTATACACTGCGTCATTATTGCTCACAGTGGTCAGTAATTCATGGACATTAAACAGTCAGAGATTTCTGATTTGAACATTTGTAAAATAAAACTGAATCTTTTATTATATATATACAGTTAACTCCTGTTAATAGCCTTTCCTGTTCTGGTTTATTTTGTTAAACCACCAGACATTAAAAGTGGTGTTTGGTAGTTATCCAGTTATATATAACTCAGTCTGGTAGTTATATTTTAGCACTGGCAGCCACACCGGTCGGGTTTTGTAAAAACACCTTAGAAAGAGAGAATCTCAAAAAGTGGTAGGGTTTGAGTTATTCATAATGAATAATTTATTTAATTGGATAAGACTATTAGTTGGTTTAACATTTGTGAAAAAAGCAATGAAATAAGCCTTTGTTTGTTTAATATTTTGCTCATCAGTATTAAATTCCTCGGAATTTGTTGAAATGTTGGCTGATGTTCCAAGGAACCCTTTGAACAATGGGATTCCATGGAAAACTAAAAATGACATTCGTGGAAAGGTAAATTACTTGTCACAGTGTTCTCTGCATTCACCCTTTATCACAAATAAGTGTGTCTGTAGATAAAGTGTATGACCATATTTAATACAATCAACAATTTGCTTGTATTTGGGATATGCTGCCCTCTAGTGAATATATATGTGTGTGTGTGTGTGTATGTGTGTGTGTCCTTCATCAGCTGTGCAAGGACAGTGCTGGCACAGCTGGGAACCTTCTTTTGAAACCTTGTGTAATTATACATTGTATATGTTGTTTGTGGTTCCAACATTTTGATCAGTGTCTTATAGTTAAATGTTCTGAAATGAGTAAATGTCTTGCAAAACGCTTCAAAAATTTCCTAAAGCTTGAAATTTACACTCAGGATTTGAATATTGGGAAAATAAAAATCACTTGCAGTTATACACTAAAATAATTATGCACCATGTGTTAAAGCTCACAATACGTATTATAGTGTGTTTTGTGATTCAACTGACATTTATTAATGTAATAATTAATATTTATTTAAAATAAGATAACCATAGATCCAGTAAACAAGATATCCAGGGTTGCTTACAGGTTGTTTTTGTGATATGAAGGTTCCTGGTCTGCGAAGATCAGGGGAGCCTCAGAAGAAAGCCTCCAGGCAGAGCTGTTTCCTAGGTGTTGAGACATGGCCTGAGCTGGTCTGGGAAGGCTGGCAGCTGGGAATGGAATATACTAAATCGCTTACCCTTAAAAATGTATATGGCAAACTTCAGAAACTGCGTTTCAGGTTAGTCAAGGCTTCAGTGTGAATTTTGGCAGTACAGGGCCATTCTTTTTGCCTGGTGTTATTGTTTTTGCCTGATGATTTCACACTGGAGTGGAGATGTCTGATTATATCTCCACTTTTATAGTTATTTCAGCACAGAAATGAGCTCCGGTACTAAACTGTTTCATTAGAAGTGTGTGCTACTCCGCTTCTTTCTTTTTCAGACCTCCTGTATCAAAATTCTTCACCACAATGTTTCCTCAGACCATTGTTCTGAGTCCTGGGACATCTTTTTCACTGCCAGTTACATTTCGTCCCCTTCAAAAGGTACCTGAATCTCTTCTGCATTGCCTGTTGTGCCACCCAGAATTCTACTCTCAGGTTGTTTGAAGGATGCCATACATACAAATGAGCCAATTTATGTAATTTATTCTTTTACACAGTGTTGTTGCATTTGTGTCCATTAGTGTAATTACTGTTCTTGCACGTCTTTCTCCTACAGTGTGGGTATGCGGACAGTATAGAGTTCCAGTGTAAGGAGGGCACGTTCCAGGTGTTGCTCCGTGCAGTGATTCCACATCATGCCCTGGAGCTGCCCGACGCAGTGCAGCTGCCCCTCTGTGCCGTCCAGCACAGTTCCAACACCAGTTTCCTCTTGCGTAACGTCAGGTACGGAGACCCCAAGGGGAACTCAGCTGTGAAAGCAATCCACAGAAGCACCTCTCACAGTAATGCTAACTCAGCCTTACTTTCAAGCAATCAGCAGTGTTACTAAGATGGCAGACATCGCTTGAATATATCAGTTTTTGATATGCACTGTGTCTCTCCGAGCGTCACGTTGAGCGAACCTGGTGCTTTTGTCGTCTCGTAGTAAGCTGCGGACTGATTTCCAGTGGGCTGTGGAGTCTCCGTTCGAGCTCTCTCCTGTCAGTGGAGTTCTGGAGCCTGGAGGCGAGTGCAGGGTGACCGCTACGTTCACTCCTGAGCAAGCGCAGGTGTATCAGGCAGAGGCCTCCTGCACGTTTGGGGACGACAGCAAGAGCAGATGCACCATGCTTCTGCGAGGACTCTGTGGGTTTAAATGGCTTGGCAAATCTACATTAATATATAATATACATAACAAAATCCCATTATGGTAATATATTGTAATATTTTTATGAGCACCCCCCCTTGTGTACATATTTAAGATGAACCTGACACTGCACACAGTAAAGCTTTTTTTCTGTGTTATCTTTAGCCAAGTACCCTCACCTACAGATCACCTCCCCTAACCAGGAGGATGGCTGTGGACTGCTTGAATTTGGTAGGGTGGCAATTGGGAGCTCTTTGGAAAAGCACTTTGAGATCTACAACCCCTCTCCAGTGAGTCGCTGTGAAGTTTGTCTATGCGAATACCTACGTAAATTCTATCTTTTTTTACTCATGTTTTGTGTCATTTTGCTTGACACTGGAGTCTTATCGCTCGACCAGGTGAGCACCTCCTTCTCTCTGTCTCGGGAGCGGGGAGCTGCGCTCCAGGAGTGCGTGTTTCAGTGCGACGTGCAGGAGGGGCAGGTGGAGGCACACTCAACACTGCAAGTGGCTGTGCGCTTCACCCCTTTCGTTGTAGACAGCACCAGTGTGGACTACCTCCGCCTCACCTGTCCTGGGGCTGTGGGCACAGACCTGCTCAAAGTCACTGGCACCTGCATAGGTAACATGCATGAGGGGACCCTGAAGGAAACACTCAGATCACAAATTATTGCTATAAAGATTTTGTGGTTTGCTCAGACCCATATCTGCTTTGCCAGTTAAAGCTCCCTTTGTGTAGTTCTTTTATCCTTTCAGTTAGCATCGGACATAACACAAGTAAAGAAGCAATGGTATATCAAAAAATGGCTGAATTGAGTGGATATGTATCTTTTTTTGAAATCCCTGCAGGTCCAGTGGTGTCTTTGAGTTCCTCTGTGGTGGATTTTGGCTGTGTGAAAGAGGGAGGAGAGTCCATGCGCATTATACAGATCATAAACTCCTCTAGAGTACTATCTTATTACCAGTTTGACATGGATCCTGGCAGCCATAGTGTCTTCACTGTTGACCAGCTGAGTGGCACTTTGCCAGCCAACAGCAGCCTCACTCTGCGTCTAAGGTTCCGCCCCCATTATCCCATAGCCTATCACAAGAGAGTAGCCTGCCTTATACTACACAGGGTATGTCAGAGCTGTATGGTGTTCAGATTAAGAACATATTGTTTTTTGTGGCTGCTACTATTGTATTGCTTTAAGTGATTTATTATTTTATTTTTGGTACAAATTACTGTGAGATTTGTGGTTTTTGGTTTGAGATGTAATCACCTAATTTATCTCTTATGGTCAAAACGTGTCCTCAGTTCTCTCATAATCCTGATAAAGTATTATAGCATATACTCTCTGAATAAAGTGGTTCATAAATTACAGCATATTTAATTCTTTTAAGGATCCTCTTTTTTTGGACTTGATTGGCACCTGTCACTCAGAACAGCTGAAGCCAGCCATTTTACACTCCAGGCACCTTCATGTGTATAGAGAAAATCTGCTCCGGGGCCTCACTCACTACCCTCCTGATATACTCAGCGCTCTGCTCGCGGAAAACAAACTACAGCTGGATGAAAGTGGATGCTTACTGCTTAAAGAGGTGCGTGCCACGAAGCCATTCAAACAACAATCAACAGAAAACCACCATAACACCACCAGCCGTAACAGCTGGTGTGTTACCCACTATTTTAGGGGCCATCGGAGGACTCTGTTTCGCTGAGGGGCCCTATGGAGGAGTATTTTCAATCCAGCTGGGCCGACGAGGTTGAGGCGGGCCCCGGTGAGGGCTTCCCGCTGCCCCACGTCACAGTGCAGCCTTCGGAGCTCCTCTTCTACCCAGGCCCAGCGTCTCAGTCCGTCTCCATCACCAACCACACTAAGGGCAAACTCCTCGTGCTGTGGACCCCCTCTGCTGACTCCCCTTTCTCTGTCTCTCCTCTCACCTGTGACCTGAGCCCGCTGAAGTCCACTGCCTTCAGAGTGACATACGCACCCAGACTGCACAACACCTTCCATGCAGCGCAGCTCGAGTGCTTCGCTCTCTACAAGGTGATGTACTGACACAGTGGTGGAATCACTTTATCAGTACACTGATGTTGTTTTGCTATGTATGCACGGCCCTGTATTGTAAGTGAACAGATGTTTCTGGATTATTTGGGATTATCTGTGGATGGCAGGTTCTTCGTGACCATCGACAGACGGAGGAGCAGACTCTGTGCCCACCCTGGTGCCTTACAGTCAGGGTGAGTGCTCACTCCTTCCAACCTGGAAACGAGCACTTCATCCCCCACATCTCTCTTCAGCGCCCTCATGTGGTGAGTCAAGTTTTCTTTCTAAGAGATTACGATAGCACTTTCAGTGCATGGACATATAATGTATAGGTCTGAACGCTGTTAACTATGACAAAGATTATCATTGGAATTTCTTATTCCCTCAAGGTCAAACTGAATCAGTCCTATATTTGACTTTTTTTCTTCATGTCTGCCCTCCAGACCTTTCCAGCTTTGAGTAAGGTCTCCTATCGCAGTGTCCTCCTGCAGAACACAGGAGATCTTCCCCTCATTTTCAGGCTGGACCCAGAGGAGTGCCCTGCTGTATGCGTGCTGCCCTCTAGTGGCTTGGTACCACCTGGTAACCACCAGATCCTCACTCTTAGATCCACTCCTGCTGAAGATCACCCTCCCAGTTTCCCACTCACACTGCATCTTAATGCCAACCCCAGATTCACACAGGTATATTCATACCGTCTATAACAAGGACATAGAAACAGACGTTCTGACATTGCTCATATTGTGTCATAACAGTCTGCACTGTAGCATTTGGTTCTGCAGCTTGCCCTGGATTCCCTGAGTTTTCCTCTGTTTCCAGACGCTGAAGGTGGTGAGTGTGGCAGAGAAGCCGCGCGTAGTTCTGGGTGGCGATGGAAACCTGTTCTTTACATGCACAGCAGTGGGGTCCCTCTCTACCAGAACTCTGAGTGTCAAGAACCTGAGCAGAGTGCCAGTATGCTTCCACTGGAGAGTGTGTGGCTCAGATCGCAAAGTTCTCTCTGTACAGCCAGACTCAGGCAAACTGCAGCCGAATGAATCCCGGGTGAGGGAGTGTGTGCGTGTAATGACGCGCATCCTTATTGCTAAGGGTTCTTGTTCATCAGTGACTTTTCAGACTGTTTAATTACTGGTTTTGTTGCTGTTCAGGTTCAGACATGGTCCTTTACTCCACTGGAGGAGATGATGTACGTCATGAAGGCCGCTTTTACCTTCTGGCCTGTCCAGACACCAGACTGCAAGAGGTCCCGCCTCTCCCTTAAAGTGATTGGACAGGCTGCCAAAGGTTCCATAGAGGTGGATATTAAGCAGTACATTAATGCTGGATTCTTCTTTTGTGTGGAATACGTACTATATGCTCAGTATGTCAGTTGTTTATCCAGGTGTATGCATTTGTGCACTTGGTCCTCATCTCTGATCTTTAGCGTTTGTGACTCCAGGCCGGGCTGTCTGTCCTGGATCTGGGTGAGGTGCTGGTCGGGGACTGCAAGGCGTTTGAAGTTCCTGTGCTGAACAGTGGCTCCTGCCCCATCAGCTTCTCTCTGAGCGTCCTGCAGAGAGTCAGTATACCAGGCCTCCGTGAAGACACGCTCAAAGACCCTGTGGGTAGGGAGCTGCTGTGAAAGTACTAATAGTTATCAGTGCTCGCAAAGGAGAGTGGTTCAGTCTATCAATTCAATTGTTTGGTCTTACAGATATTTAAGACACGAACATTACAGCATGTAATGTGCTAATGCAGAACTGGATGTCATGTATATGTTGACTGTGGTGTGCCCAGGTGCCTCTGTTCTCTGTGTTGTAGTTCTGGAGATGGACAGCATGCAGGGCAACATCGCGGCTCACTGTAGGCTGCCGATCCGCTCCACGGTGAGGCCGGCTCGCAGGGCCCGGTACTGCTGGAACGTCTGCTATCAGATCCTCAATATTTCCGGTACTCCGCCTGGGATGGTTTTCATTATTTTGTGTAATGGCATTGATGTAGGTTTTCTTAGTTAATGGAATTAGTAAAATGTCACTGTTGCTTCATCAGCTTTGCTAAGCTACTCTCTGCTTGGGTTTTAGTGATTAATTAAACGTTGTTTACTGAGATTAATTAAACATTGTCTACTGGGTAGTTTCACAGCTGCCCTATTCACTTCCTACAGATCATGTAGCCTGTTCCGAGAGGTATTAAACGGCTGTGTTAAGTCTTTTCACTCTGTCCCACTGCCGTCGGCCCCCGGTGGCCCCTCTTATCCCCCAGGCTCAGTGATGGGAGAACCCCACCCTCTGTGCCAGATCCAGGCAGAGGCAGTCTACCCCACGCTGGAGGTGACGGATGCCCGGAGCAGCGGCAGTGTGGAGGGTCTGAGTAAGCTGCAGGTCTGGGGGCTCTTCTCTTTGGACCTGCTCAACGCTCACCTGCGCAGTGACCCCAGCCCATCTGAGCTCACCTACAGAGTGCCCACCAGGCACAGGTATCCCCTTATCCAGGCACACACACATCTCACTTGTTTGTTGGAGACATCTATAGAGTCATCTATAGAGTCATGTATGGAGTCATGCGTTTTTGCTGTGCGTCTTCCTTGCTACAGCCTTCGCCAGTGCCCACCCATCTTCACCTCTGCTATGTTGGACTTTAACTTCAGTGCCGCTCCACTGGGTGCAGATCCTTCCAGCTTCCTGCTCATGTTTGAGAACACTGGGAATATCTTGGTGGATTGGTGGGTAATAACACTCACTGTCTGCCCGCCTGCTTTTCTTGATTCATCCATTAGTCTGGAAGCACAAGACCTCCTTTTACAGAACAGAAATGGAATCTTCAGTCATCTTGTAGATGCACAAATAATTTAGAACAGCAGTGCTGGTGTGTGAAAACAATGTTCTTGACAAGTGAATTTCATCCCTACCTTGTGCCTTGCCAGGTCCTTCCTGTTCCCAGAGGACCAGCAGATTGAGCTGGAGTACTGGGCTGAGAGTGGAGAGTTCACCACCACTGAGCTCCATCAGATGAAAGTGCAAGGCAACAGACTGTTCTCCATTGCCCCATGCTCTGGTAGACTGCACCCTGGCCAGCAGAGGGCAGTGCAGTTTACATACAGGTCAAGCAGGAACAGTAAACACTTTTTGCTTTTTTCTCATACAAAGCTCAGTTTCACAAGGTAGACATGTATGTATCAGCTTCATATATGTGTTCTTCTGAGACTAAGCTTTCATCCATCTCAGACATGACATTCCTGGAACATATCGGCTTCCTGTCCTGCTTAAACTCTCTCATGGCAGAGAGATACTGGTAAGACAAGCAGAATTGCTTGCTTTAGAGATTGATTTGCAGAATACATGCTGTTTGTGTTTCTTTACTTTGTCTTGGACTTGGAGATTTTAGTCTTTGGATTGTTTCTCCAGCTGAACTTTCTGGGTGTGACCGTGGAGAGAGATAAACACTACCTTCACTTTCCTTCTGCTCGACATGCATTTGCCCCTGTGGCTATTGGAGGATTCCACCCCCCAACACAGGTCTAAGTTTCCTCCTCCTGATCTTACATCTTTATTCACACTAGTACATAGTGAAAGCCAGAGTTTAAAGATCGCCGGCATAAACTTCACATTCTGATTCAGTTTGTAGTGCCCTTAAGCTTTCTGAAGATCAACACAGAAAATGAAAAATGGAAATCTTATCTGAACAGAATTATTCAGTCATCTAACCGAAATTATTGATTAATCTCTTCAGTTTTTTTTTTTTTTTTTTTGCAGGAATTTGTTACACGTTAATGTAGATTTGTCATTTCTTGTATGTATGTGTGTATATGTGTGTGTGTGTGTATGTCATGTGTGTTGTGTGTGTGTGTAGCTCTACGAGCTGTATAATGGTGGAGCTCTTCCACTGAGATACCACGTGGACACCTCCCCGCTGGAGCTGCTGCAGGAGGAGGACTTCAGCCACCCCGTCTTGCATTGTCTGAACCCAGACGGAGAGGTGCAGCCTGGCCACACAGCCACACTGGAGTGGCTCTTCTCACCCCTGGAAGCCAAAATATACAACGTTAGTCCATCTTGACCTCTTCTCCCCCCCCCTGGCCTGCAGGCACTGCCTGATCCACAGCGCTTCTGCGGTTGTAAACTGCTGTTGTACAACAGAATATTTGTTTGATAAGTGAAGGTTAAGTCCTGTGGTAGTCCTGTACTTAACATGACTCGGGAAGTTTCTCCACCACCAGGAACTGCGGATTGCATATGTCTGTTGTCATGCACATTATATATCATGGCTTCCTCTGCCAGAGACAGAATAGTTAACGAGAGCTGCTCGATGCCAGTTGCACAATTTGCTCTTCCTCTGACAAAACATAAAATGGATTTAAAAAAAAAAAACAGTTAAAACACATTAAACTAATCTAAACAGTGGATCTACCATCTTGCGTAAACTGTCATTTCTATTAAGATATTTGGATACAAATAATCATATATATAAGAAAACAAATAAGAAAAATAAGTATAAATATACATAAGGAAGAAAATTACTCTATTGCTAACAAATATCCTCTGTGATCACTCTATCCACAAAAAATGAAGAAGAGGAAAAGAAAACCACAGAAGATGGTTCTTTGGAGCTTCTCCATCCAGACACAGCTGACCGATCTCCATGTTTTCAGGTGGACATCCCTATTTACGTGCTGGAAGGAGACTGCACGCTGGTGACATTCGAGGGCTGCGGCTTTGACCAGAGAGATGGGGTACCCTTTCAACTCCGTGACGGTCTCTTAGGTGTGCCCTGCACTCAGAAAATGGCCACCCCTGGACAGGTGAAGGAGAAACATATGCAAAGTCCATGCAACATTCAGCTTAACCTGCAAGTATTACAGCATGGCATCTCGTTTAAAGTAATACGTACTGGTAATGAACTACCAATTTGCATTATTGCTTTTTGACTTTGTATGGTCTTTCTTGGACATAGAAGCAGATATGCTTTTCCTCCACTTTTGCCCGTGTGTGTGTGTGTATGTGTAGCTGGTGTTTCTGTCAGAGGAGAGAGTGTCGTTTGGCGATATTCCAGTCTGCTCTCGAAGCACACGTATCCTGTTTCTGACCAACATCTCCCACACTGAGAGGGTCCTATTCTCATGGAACATGAAAGACCAAGAGGACAAGCAGGTCTACAAAACGTGAAGCTTCAAAGAGACATTCCTGCTCGTGAGCACTTACATGTTACCTTACTATACGTGAGTCCATTGTTCTTTAGGTGTGTGTGTGCATGGTCTCTGTAGGTGGTGCAGATCCAGCCAGTGAGTGGATCTCTGGCTGCAGGAGAGAGTGCTCTCTGCATCCTCACAATTCTTACCTCAGGCAGCCCCACATTCTACCAGCAAGGCCTCATCTGTGAGGTGAGTAACCCCTACACCAACACACACATGCTGGTGTAAGCAGAAATGTATCAAAACCCACCCCTAACACACACACACACACACACACACAACCAACTCAGTGCTTTTAAGCAAAGCGAGCTATTCTCGTAAAATGTTTGTCTTTTCATGTGTTTGCCAGATAACTCCAGAAGAGGCTTTGGTTCAGTACCATATGGACGTACAGCAGTGGGAGTTGGAGAGAGAAAGAGAAAAACATGAATTTACCCTCACAGAGAAGGACCTGACACAGACAGACCCACAGAACCGTCACACACAGGTCTTTTTCTCACCCAAATACCACTCCAGACATATTCAATTACTAGCAAAATAAAATGGCTTGTTTTTCACTCAGGCATGCATGGCAAGCAAACAGAAAACCTTCACTGAAACGCAAAAATACAAGGTAGAGCAAACCAAAACTGGTCTAAATACTGTAAAATATATAAATGCTTTAAATAAAATTCTTTAATCATTGCTATATGTGAAATAAAAAACTTCTTGATTAGATTGTTCACTGAATGTGGTGCAGGAAACCCATGTTTATCAGTCCATGATTGCACGTCTTTGTTGTAGACGCTGCCGCCCATTCGCAGCAGCAGCAGCTGTACTGTGGTGGATGAGGCCAGTGGCACGGCCACTCAGGGGGAGAGGAACGCCCTGGGGCAGATGGGGAGCAACCAGCCCCAGCCTCCCCGCCCAAGCCTGCTGCACCTGGGGGTGACCGCTCGCTCACACTCCCTGCTGGAGTACCAGGCTCACTTCCCCTCTCACTTCAACAAACATCACATCTACAGGTACGTCTATGGCACACACAGGTGGTTCCACTGAGACTGCACATGTTCAGTGATGCATGTTTGAATGTCTGAATGCCATTCCAGGTCTATACAGCCACTGCTTTCCCAGGGTTCGTCTGGTGAGGGCAAACTCTCCTTCACACACATGCCACCATTAACCCCCGGCCCAGAGAGAGACCTCCTTACGTACATCCTCACATCTCTGCTCAGGTAGACACACACTAGCACATACGCGCGCGCACACACACACACACACACACACACACACACACAGACTTATTTATTTATTGTCCAAAGTATTTAACATTGGGCATGAAAAAAATAAGGATTTTGTTCCCAGGTGTCTTCTGGATGACCGTGAGTTCCACCAGGCCCTGCGGAGTACTGCTTCTGAGCAGGTGCCCTACTTCACCCAGCTACGGCCCGCTGCCCTGCCTCCCTCCCGCACTCCGTCCCCCTCGGCTACGCGCAGCTCTGGTCTAGTAGAAGAGGTCTGCTCCCCTGAGCCCACACCTGCTCATCAAACGGAGAGTGCTGGCAGTGCGGTGACGGCACACGTATCTCCTGAGGTTGAGCGGAGGACTCAGCCCTGCGAGGAGCTGCACCATGAGCTCTCAATGAAGATGCAGGAATCCATCCGCAGGTGTGCTGCATTTATTTCACGCGGGTTCGTTTGAGACGTTCTGAGGATATTATATTGCATGATATTTCTGATATTTTGATGAAGTGGAGATTGCAGTTACAAAGCTAAAGAAACACTTTTATAGCTTTAAAACAGTTTAATAGTTTAAAAAGGTGTCTATTGAATAAAGTTTTTAAAGTGTTTGCTGTGAAACTTGTACCTCTGTCTTTCTCTCTCATTCTCACTGCAGAAGTCCAGAGTTTAGTGATCTGCTGGAGGAAATCCTGCTCAACACTCTGCAGAATTTAATGACAGAGGCTTTTCTGGGGGAGCTGGTTCTGACAGCACGCCCCCGTATCATTGCTCTGCCACCCTGCTTATCCAGGTCATACCCTCACTCATACACACCACGTATCCAGGACACTCCCTCACCCATACACACCACGTATCCAGGACACTCCCTCACCCATACACACCACGTATCCAGGACACTCCCTCACTCATATACACCACGTATCCAGGACACTCCCTCACCCATACACACCACGTATCCAGGACACTCCCTCACTCATACACACCACAGTATCCAGGACACTCCCTCACTCATACACACCACGTATCCAGGACACTCCCTCACTCATACACATCTAGGTCACACCCTCACTCATACACACCACAATATCCAGGTCACACCCTCACTCATACACACCACAGTATCCAGGACACTCCCTCACCCATGCACACCACATATAGGAAACTCCCTCACTCATACAACCACATATCCAGGACCTGTTTTTTTTTTTTAAAGAGGTTGCACACTAGCCACTTTAAAACAGGAACTCATCAGGAACACACCTTGAAGTAAGAGAGAGATTCACAATTGTTTACAAATGAGGACCCACAGATTTTAAAAATATCAATTTAAAACAAATAAATAGTTAGAGCTGTCCAGGTGACTGGGTCCTTTCAGTCTTGAGTTTTGCTTTGTGTCTGGACAGCTTAGAAATTTGAACGTGAGTCTATATTTTAAAGATTTTTCTCTGTGTCTATGTAGGAGAAACAGCCTTCCCTCCAGAAGACAGTCCAGGGGCCCTGCGGAGCCAGAGGAAGGAAGGAATTAGTAGCGCCCCCTGGAGCCTACCAGGGGCCTTACATGCCCATCTCAGCCCTACTCTCAAACCACAAGTCTCAGCAGCACTGATCTGCTCCCTGCAGTCAGCATTTACCATGCAATTAAAATTACTGTATTTTTAAAAATCAGATTCTTAATAAATTATAAGCAAAACTGACATATTGCTAACTGAATTCATGGTGGATTTGTAGCTGCTCTACAAAAACTCTAAACTATTCACTGAACTAAATCGCAGTTATGGCTGAATAAATTAGTACTGTACTTAATACATTTGGCCAATAATTGTCATGTCATCATCCACATAATTTTAGAGTAGACTAAAGAAATGTAAATAGATTGTACACGTCTATAAAATGACCTACATATGACGGATACTGTCAAAGTACAGTGCATCTTGCTACCCTAGCTTGAATCATCTAATGAATTCATTTTAATGGTGGTATAAGAAGATCTACTGTAGACATAGAATATTTCTGAATGTTCATGATTTTGTGTGTGTGTGTGTGTGTGTGTGTGTGTGTGTGTGTGTGTGTGTGTGTGTGTGTGTGTGTGTGTGTGTGTGTGTCTGTGGGTGAGGGGAAGGTGTAGTTAGTGGTAAAACTTCTCAGTCACATGGGAAAAGACACTCATTATCAAGTTAAGCAGGGTAACACTGAAAGACAACTGTGATGAAATTCTTGGACTGATGTGGTTCAGGGGATTGTAGTTATTGCCAACACTGTGAGTTATTTCTTAGAAGTTGAGAGCATTTATAATCCTTTGAATATTAAACAGTTCAGTTACATCTTGTGAAAGATCCTTTGGGACGCATATTACACTGCATATTATACTCTGTGCTGTCACTGCTGCAAATGAAGAGAACCATGGTATATTATGGTAAGTGACAGGACTTTAGGACTTTTACCAGTGAATCGCGTTGATGTCACAGTGAATAGCTTTAAAAGTACATTTTATATTATTATGGAAAGATGTTCAAGTTTAGAAAGTTTAAAATGAACTTTCAGTACAAGACATTTGACAGCTATTGAAATAATCCCAAGCCCTTTATTTGCACAACTGATCTACAAAATACTACAACATTGATGTATTGTTGATTAAAGCAATTAGAAAAAGGCTGAGGTCACACAAGCAGGCTGGCAGGTTTCTGTCAACTGGTAAGGGTTTGTGAAAAGCTCTATATGGGTTGTTATTATTGGTATTATTATTATTATTATTATTATTATTATTATTATTATTACATGTCTTGCCAGTCCTTGGTCTTCCATTCAAGCAGTGTATCCAGTGGCAGTGAGGTGCAGCTGGAGTGTGTGTCGGAATCAGACCAGGAGAGAAACACACTAAGAAGCCCCTTTATCTACAGCTCTGTCACTGAGAGAGAATCAGACCTGAGACTGCAGGGCTTCATTATGATGAGAAACCAGGTGGATTATGACACAGAGGTGGGAACTAACTCACACACACATATAGCTCTCCACTCCATACAGCACTAACCTTTATCTTTTTCCACTTCCAATCTCCGTAATACAATCATTTGGTCAGCAATGCTGAAAAAATGTGTATTTGTTGATTTGTGTGATCTAACACACTCAGAGCTATGCATTTAAGTCTAGTGCTGAGTGCTGAATGCTTTCAAGTGCCCTGTATTTAAATTACAAGATTCCATCTACACTACCAAAAATGTTCACATTTAGTTCACAGGCTTTGTCTTTCTGTCCATGAATGTCAATATTTACAGTGCTGAGCAGATAAACATTAGATTCATGCATGTTAAATGTGGGTGGACGAATAGATTTTGTATTTAGTGTTTGAGTGTCAGTATTCAGTGTTTTGGTGTTTGAATATCTGTATTCAGTGGATTTAGTGCTTGTTCATTAGTATTTTTTTAGTTTTTGAGTATCAGCTTTCACTGTGTTTTTATGGCCTCCAGCTATAAAACTCTCTCATCCTCCATCCCTCCCTCCCTCTCCCTCTCCTTCTCCCACTCTTTCCTTTCTCTATTTTTGTTATTTCCTTGTTTCTTGGGGTCGGACATACAGATGGATGAGTGGGAAAATGTCTGCCTGTGTGCTAGAAGTGGGAAAAGCTGAACTATGACATCCACTCACTGAAATGTGCCCATGGAGACGTGTGCTGGTGCTGGGGGAAGATCCTTCTGCTCCTGGGTGAACCTCTTCTCTTTCCAACATATTCTATTATCTCCTCCATCCGAATCTCCTCTGCTTCTGCTCCCTGTTCACAAACCACTGCATTGTTAGCATATAGCATCACTTAGGAATCTCAAATCTCATCTATGAAACTTAGCGTCTGCCTATGCTTCATACTCAATGGTTGAAACTTGTGTATAAGAGGAGCATATGGTACATATCAAGGAGGCCTCGTAATTCACTCAAAATATATGAAGTTTGACTGTTTTTAATGAGTTTTTCATGGCTACGCCGATGTTATCCCAGGTTACCAGAAAGAGGTGGATTCATTGCTGGCTGTAAGTAAGCAGAGGTTCTGAATGATGGAGAGAGTCTGGACAGATCCAGAGAGCTGCTGTACACTATGTGGTAGGAGTCTGGCCTCTTTCCCTGCAGAATGGAACCCAGTGACAGATTCATCATGGTAAACCGTATGTTTCACAGTAATAAACTTCTGTTTTTCATACCTATTACAAGTAGAATGACCAGGGGCTGTCATTCAGAGAATTATACAAACATTCCTGCAGACAGCGTTTGGGGGTTTGTTAATCTGTTCCCCAGGATCGCTTGGTTTCTTGACACAGTGCAGAACACTTTATCAGACTGGCCAAAGAGAAATATCCCAGAACTGAGCTAAAACAGAGTGGGGCAAAGTGGGACATTTGGTGTAGAACAGAACTATAAAAACTACTGACCAGTGATTAATTTGCCCAGTCAGATGTACTTACAAGAGCAGGTACCATTGTAATGTAACCTATACTAAATGCAATAACTGTAAATGGCAGGTGCATATTGTTTTGTGTGTTGCATGCAATTTAAAGATTTAAATGGTAATGTATTTGTATTATCAAAATGAAATGAAATCACATTAAAGATTAGGGCGGGGGGGAGGGGGTGTTGTTCCATGCACAAA
>JAOYMR010000006.1:25836652-25848033 GCA_025802075.1 Tenebrosternarchus preto | reverse complement strand
TGTGTGTGTGTGTGTGTGTGTGAACACACCCATGTTACTCAAAGGAAGAAAATAAGAGAGAGGTGAAAGGGGAAAAAGCCATGCAGAGCAGAGAGGATGAAGACAGGATCTAATGGCTTCCCATGCTCAGACACTGCCAGATTCATGTAGGCAGTGACTGCTTGAGTCACTAGACTTCGACCCTCAGACATCCCTCACAAACAATGGACATTTATCCACAAACAGCTGTTTTACTTACTGTAGATAAGGGCACAATGGTTTCAGGTCCAAACTGTAAATATAGAGTAAATGCTACATTGCTACATTTGCTCAGTGTTTAATTTGTCCTTGAAAAATTAAGCTTTCAGGGTACTGGGTCCCAGAAATACTTGAATTATTAGTTTCAGAGGTAATTAAATCACCTGTATTTCATAATAAGCTTAAACTGTTCTCTTTTAGATCACAATTTGATTGGCTCTATATCACAAACGCGGCCTTAATTGTTGGATGAATGCACTGCCAGAAGACACTCTAAAACCTGAGACATCTCTTCAGCAGTCGAGTCTTGTTTAAACAGCTTTGTTCTTTATTATTTTACGGTGTACACCACCAACCAGATTTTCTGCACATCCACACGCATTTGTGGAGTTTTAGGTGACTCATTTGCAACCAGGCCACACTTATCAAGATCAGGGCCTCTGATCGCCCCCATTGAGGAGCAATAGAGTTGAAATATGTGAGCCTGAGGAAAGCAGCAATAATTTAGGTTTGACTGACTCACATAGAAACTCACAAAGAAGGATTTTTGCTTAGAAGGAGAAGCAATGTTTTTGAAAGGCAAATATCTGTTCCTTTGACGTCTTTCACCGCTTTTCTGGACATTTTTTTCCCAGAGTCTGCAGAATGTCCATGACTAAAAAGAATAATTCATGTCCTATGACTTATTTCTCTTTCACAAACACACACGCACACACACACACACACGCACGCACACAACCATAGCCAGAGTAGAGGAACAGTTAGAAATCTTCTCACCCTTTCTGTACCCCTTTCCCTGTCTCTTGGCCTACCTTGCTCTGTCCCTCCCTCAGCTCCTTCCACCTCCTCCTCCATCTCTCTATCTCTCTTCTTCTCTCTCTCTCTCTGTGTCTATCTCTCTCCCCCTTTCTCTGTCTCTCCCTCTCTCTCTTTCTCTCTCCCCCTCACTCTCTCTGTCTCTTTCTCCCCCCTCTTTCCCTCTCTCTCTCCCTCTCTCTCTCTCTTCCCCCTCTCTCTCTCCCTCTCTCTCTCTTCCCCCTCTCTCTCTCTCTGTTTGTTTAGAGGTCGTGCTCTGCTCTTGCGCTCTTGCTCCATTTATCATACAGCCTGTATGTAATCCATTAGTGAGGCTCACTCACTCTTCTCCTGTGCCAGCAATCAGGCCTGTACGCTTATATTTCCTTATTTATGGAGTAACCCAGCCATTCTTTTCATTCACGGAACCCAGACAACAATAATCCACTTCAAAAATATTTATTTGCATGACATCAGCCTTGTCTCTCGTCTAAGTGTATGAGAGGATTGTATGACAGATCATCTCTGTAGGGAATGAAATTCATCTACACACACGAATGCATGCACACACATACACACACAGTGCACAGAAGAGTGGTGGTGCAGGAAATGACACAGAACCTTTAAACACTGATTTACAATGGTGAGACCTATGTGGGTTTATGTCTGGACGTTCTCAAGTGCAAAGGTGCTCTCTTTCACATAAACAAATGTGGTAGTTTCTGATTCTGTGGAAGTGTGTGTGTGTGTGTGTACTTGCATTTGTGTTAATCACCGCACCATCTCGTCCCAGGATAGTTAAAGATGCCTGCCTGTTGGTTTCCGGTTCTGTACAGTGGGCCTGCGTGCTGATAGCTGCCTTTTTGTGTTAAACTTATGTCTTCTCATGGAGAGGAGCTGCAAATATGTTTCATTGCCAATGGGATCCTGTTAGTTGGAATCAGTTCATGTAGCGGTGAAAAATCCGAACTCAGAAGTGCGAGTAATACTTTTAAGTTGATGTCAGGGAGAGATTCAAGGGATTTCACAGTGCTAAAAATATCTTTTCCTCTTTCATACTTTTTCATATTTCTCGATTTCTCAAAAAAGAGGCTGTGAGACCAAAGATTGAGCCCCCGGCAGTACAGCATTTCCCTTAACTGACTCCCTTGAGCAGAGCGGGGTGGAGCAGAGAGGTTGATGGGGTGGTGTAGACATCCTCTTCAGCTCCAGCCTTTTCCACCCTGCCCACTCAGGACTGATTCAGGCATACTGAACTCTCTGTCAGTACCCTTCCCAGCTTCCCTCACTGGTTTCCCATATGTTCCCACAGACCAGCCAGATATGAGCACGATATGTACCTTTGTGCTCTGTGTGTGTGTGTGTGTGTGTGTGTGTGTGTGTATGGGGTAGAGTGATGCTATTCTGTGTGGTTCAAATGTTTTTATGCTGACTGCTGATGTTTGTGAAATTTGGTCAGAGGTTGTAGCTGTCTGGAGAGTTTCCTGCCCCAGAACACCCCATGGGATGATTCATTTATGAACTGTATCATGTTTCAGTGGGCACCCTATCAACCATTCATCTATATAAATGCTTGAACTGGCTTTGAAGGTTATATAACCATAGTTAACTCTAGTGTAGATGCAAAAGCAGTCAAAATATTTTTATCACATCATAAACGGATAGTGATATCACCTTCACTGAAGTTACGCTTAACTGCATCACAGATTTACTGCGTTTCTTCAAGAGCCAATCTTTCACATAAACAGGCTTAGAAAATGAAAACAATTGTCCACCATGTAGTCATAAATCTTCCAAAAAAAAAAAAAAAAAAAAAACACTGCTTCTTTTATCACTAAAATCTGGACCAACAAAAGTGGGCAGAATTTATACTGTCAAGTAGCCTTCGTTGGTCGATGTATGTGACATTCTATCCACTGTTGAAGGCCAAGCCACACGTTTGCTCGTTTGCAGTCCACCAAGGACACCACATGCATTATCCTTTAAAGAGGGGGAGCTTCCACTGGATGCCACATTAATGGCACTTAATATGTGCCACTGTTCTAACAAAGGCTCCATTGACTGGCGGAGATTCAGTGTGGGAGTCCGAAGTCCGAAGCGCTAACAAGCTGCCTTTGAGGGAGCATCCAGATACTAATTTGTCACATAAGTGTGCCGACCCCTTTCTCTCGATGTCCGACTGGGGACAGGGAAAAGGCTAGCTCATGTCAGCCAGATCAGTGCCAAGAATGCAGTGGGGACGGAGGGGTTGGGAAAGGAAAGGACTCAAACATATATATCTAAAAGAAGTTGTAGTGGAGGCAGTAGAAATAAGGAGCAGAGATGGTTTGAAAATCCCTCGGGTATTTTTGTGCTAATGTGCAGCTAGTACGTTCTCTCGAGGTGGTGTGGATCTTTAGTCGGCTTAGTTTATTATGATTGCTGTGTTGTCTGTTGCTGGGTATGTGAGGGGGGGAGGGTGTGTGTGAACATTTCCGCCGTTAGCTACTCCCTCGAGATAACCCCCCCCCCCTCCTCCACCTTCCTGGGTCAGGTCTTAGCTCATCTCATAGAGTTACATCTCTCTTTTTTCCAGATCCTGGGAAACCACCACCCAGAGAGAGTGCATGCTCAGTAGACCTCATGCGTGATGAATTTTTAAAGCGTTAATTAATGAGCTATAAACCTGTATGAGTTTCAACTGATGCAAGCATAGTCTGAAGACATGTAAAGGGCTCTTCAGTCAGATAAGAATCATAAAATGCTGTTATTATCCCAGGCAAACACACACGTTTGTTCTCAGCTGTTTCAGCTGCCACAAGATTGCTCTTTTCCGTACATAAAAAGCATAACGTGTATAAATACATCAAAAATAAAGCAAATTTTCCCTTCACTGCAAAACCATAAGAACATAAGCAGTGGTTAGTTCCCTTTTTAGGACAGAAGGAAGATGCCAAACTAAGCATATTACTCCAGCATATTACTCTGATTGAAACAGGTCCTTTATTGAGTTGAACATTAACTTTCTGTGCCAGCAGCAATCAGACTGAGATTATGGAGTAAATCGGCTGTGTTTGTTTAGAGGAAACAGGAAATACTGGAGCGGAAGCAGTGGGACAGGAAGCCCTTGTGCGCTGATAGGGCAGAATCCCCAATGGAGCTCCTCTCGCTGCTCCAGGACCCCAGAGTTGGCCAATTGAGACAGGCAGTCGGCTTATCTGACAGGGGCAGCGCTGGCTCTTGAAGTGATGAACAAGCACATGCCAAAAACCGTCCATCAGGCCCCAGGGGGTAGGAATCAGGCCAGCCGTTCTGCCCTTATCTTCAGCCAGGGAACAGATTTGCACGCCAGAACTGGAGAAATGTGGCACTGCCCTCCTGTGCCTACGACCAGCACCTCCACCCAGCACCATCACCAGAATCAACATAGCACCAGCACCACCAGTGCCAGCCTTATCACCAACACCAACATCCTGCACCACCACCAGCAGCGCTAGTACACACTACAGGTCTGTTGTTTATATCAGACCTGTGACTAGTGGTTACCGTGCAAACACTCTGCCTAGATTACCTTAGTACCTGTCACTGGGGTTATTTTTTTTCTGAGAACATCAGGGCCTGAAAAATAAAGGGGAGAAAACAGGAACAATGTGGATAAAATGAAAGATGAACAGAATGAAATGTGTGGTTTTGAATTACATTGCAGGCAATAAATGCATAGCCAAATGTTTATCCTAATGTTTTAGGAATCTAGAAATATCTAATGGACATTATTTCTGGAGGTCCTATCCATTTTGGAATGGGATAAACTCATGTGACACATATACCATATACACTACTTACTATACCAACTTGTCACACACTATACTAATACATGAGCTGTTTTAGTTTTCCATGTCTATAAAGCTGCCACCATTAGATCAGACCACTTCTATTACCCCCAGCCACCCCCCCAAACATTAGATTATGTAATATTTGCCATACCCCAGCATGTGTAGCCCAAGAATGAGGTCCTTTGTTTAGAAAGACTTCCAGAATTGTTTTAAAACTCACATCTGAGTTTATCCTGGTTTAGCCATTAGATTTTTGTTTGTTTTTTCAAGCTTTTTACTCTTTTATCTTTATTTTGTTTATTATTATTGTGAGTAGTGATTTGTAATAGACAGTAATGGCTGCTAAACTGGTACAGCCAAAGAAACTTGCTGCATGTATGGTGTAGAAACTTTGATGTCCAGTTCTGAGTCCTTAGTGCACTGTACGGCAAAAGAATTCAGAGACCAGCACCTGCAGCCTGTAGCCAGCTACAGTCCTGTACTTTCCACCTCTTTCATCTGTTTCATTTGACAGGGTACCTTCAAGGTTCCATAACCATGAATTAGAGGTTTCAAATGCTCACACTGGATTTTTTGATGAGTGAGGAACCTGTAACTATAACAACAGTGTATTTTTCCCTCACAGCATCTTGTTGACCTTTATAATGAACTGAGCTTCAGAGGAAGAGAGATAGCCTTCCTCTTTTCCACAGCTGTGTGTGTCATTTTGCAGAATCTATATCACGTAGAAATGACATGATGACCGTGTCACAATAACACAACTTTGTGTGTGGTAGACAAGAGATGGGCCCCTTTAAAGTCAGTGATGATGTACATTTCAAAGGCTTTGAAGAGCACATACACACTGCATGGGGCCAGAATATAACAGGCTTGTCTCTGCACACACCCAGTAAAACCAGCTCCACATTAAAGGAAAGGTGGTTTAAAGACAACCTGTGTACAGGCACATGGGCTTTGTAGACAATGTGGGTCCTGTGCTGATGTCCGCTAAACCAAAAGCTCTCCATCGCACCCAATGAAGGATATCTAGATGTGGACATTCATCCTTTTCCATCATTATCCTGATGACAATATACTGGCAGCTAACTCATACGTTCCACTTATGCTCCAGAAGGACTAAAATGTGCTTAAATCAGCATTAACAATGTGCTGTAATCCAGTTGTTGGAGCAAATGAGGTTTTAGTTGCCTTGGAAACAAAAGGATTTGCATGAGATTAGCCAACATCTATACTTCACAGTGGACTGTTAACAATAGGAATGAAATGGTCCTAGCGAAGTGGTCAGACTAGCATCCCAGTCCTAGCTTCAGTTAGCCTGACAAGTAGTTTGAATGTGCCTCAGAAACTGCTGGAGTCTCTGTAGGGAGTAGGCTGAGAAAAAACAGCTGGAACCCCCTGTTTTTCCACAAACTGCCTGTTCTGCACAGTCATGGCAGTATTCACTAGTGTGACCAGCAAAACATTTCTGAAAACCAATGTTTTTCCTTATGGGAAACCAGTGGAATGAACATTATACCCAATGACAGGGTTATGAGTGTGCATGTTTAGTTATTCGGTATTAGCTACTATTTTTGGGGGTTGATAAAGCTGTTTAGCATAAGATAAAGTTTCTTTTCATAACTGTAATTTCTAGGAAACAAATTTATAACCAAAAGATTTGTCTTGTGGTTTAAACGGATACATATCATTATAGCAATACCAAAACCCATCACTAATGCAATGTATCAAGGGTCTATGTAGGCCTTTGTCAACCACTTTTAGAGTGTTATGTTTTCAGAGATGAATGAAGCTATTGATGTCACATTTCTGCTCCAAGGAATTTGTCCAGATGTGTGCATGGAAAGTTTCCATTAATGTTTGGAAGTCTCTCAGTGTAGATGAGCCTAAATTCCATGTACCTTTGACCTTTGAAAATGAGAAACACAGCGATTACACCCAAACCATATCATCTGTAACTTTGGTAGTTCTGTTTAAGCTTTTGGGTCTACACTGATGGAATTGCTTCAGTCCTTCCTTAAGTGTAGGTGCTGTAGAATAACATATTATTGTGTGTGTGTGTGTGTGTATGTGTGTGTGTGTGTGTGTGTGTGTGTGTGTGTGTGTGTGTGTGTGTGTGTTTTGGTGTGGATGTTTCATCAGTTTCACAATCACAATTTCATCTTGGTGTCATATATTTCACCAGCTTTCCTGAAACACTTCTTTCTCATTCTGCATTTGAATCAGTTCAGTAAGAGAGCAAACAGACTCCATTTGAATCAGTTCAGTAAGAGAACAAACTGACTCCATTTGAATCAGTTCAGTAAGAGAACAAACAGACTCCATTTGAATCAGTTCAGTAAGAGAGCAAACAGACTCCATTTGAATCAGTTCAGTAAGAGAACAAACAGACTCCATTTTAAACATCTGAGAAACAATAGCAAAAGTCTCCACAGGGAAACATGATGCCTGTAGGAATCACTAACACCAAACACATACTTTTAAGACTTTGCACACTACATTTCTATAGTATATTACATTCTGATAATCCAATAGGAACAGTGTAGACAACCACACATTCTGTCCTTTCTCTCTGTTGTACTGTATACTTGGCCTAAGGGCAACACATTTCTCTGGCTTTCCACATTGAAGTTGTGATCAGATCCAGCAAAAGGCTGGTAAAAGCAAAAAATAAATAAAAAAGGAAAAAAAACAAAGGCGGTAGATTCTGAAAACCAAAATGAAATGGATGTTAGATACATTACTCATATAGAATTGATCTGATACATTCATTACTCATATAGCATTGATCTGATACATTCATTACTCATATAGCATTGATCTGATACATTCATTACTCATATAGCATTGATCTGATACATTCATTACTTTAACTGTTTCCTTCTGCAATCCATACTTTTTTTTCTCAGAATGGATTTGGCCTGGTCATTCGTCCTTTAACCACTGAAACTTTTTGTATATTACAATAAATATTAAATCCAATATTACAATAAATATTAAATCCAATATGGGAACTTTAAATGGAAACAACTGTTTTAAATGCATTTCACCATTATAGTTATCAAGATATTTATTTCCCAAAGACACAGACAACAAACAATTTTTAAACTACAGTTCAATATATATAATAAGTGTTAGAAAAGTTTCCTACAGGAACAGTATGGCTTATTAGAATAATCAAACCGAACTCTTAAAAATTAGGAAAGGATATCACATCTACTATTAGACGGCTGGATGTGACTGGTGTGATATTGATGTACTGCACCAGAAGATAAAGACTCACTGCCAAGGCAGGCTCATGCATTACTTGTGTAGTTGATTTTGAGGCATGAAATGTTTATCATGAACATTATTATGGGCTACGTGTTTTGCCACAGTGCTGGAGCCACCCAGAAATATTATTTTATTTCAACTCATGGAGAACAGACAACAGTGAGGCATCCACCCCCAAAATCTTCAAAGGGAGGATGCTATGATAGGTGGGTGATGGGTGGGTTGGTGTTGGGGCATTATGGAGATAGAGATCAGCACCGCAAGCCCTTCTCCAAAGCGATAAGGGGTTGCCTTATCGCCTCAGCAGGGGCTCTGCTGGATTAACTCTGGCTGCAGATGGACTGTTTTTCTCTCCACCCAGTCCCCTTCCTCATACACATTTCCACTGTTGCAACACTGTGGTTTGTCCACTCCACCCCTGTAAAAGAAGAATTTGGTGATTTTTTCTTTTATGAAACATTCATAATTTTTAATTTCACTTCATTGTAAGGACAACATAGTGATTCTAGGAGATGTTCTGAAAAAAACTTACATGCGCAAATGAAAAATGTCTCCCAGTGACTCAGTGCTTTCATACTGGCTGCTACACACTCACTGGAATTCTCTCCGTGTGTTTTGCTGTAACTATGGATACCATACTCCCCCTTTTTGAAGCAGTCATCGCATGGAAATTGTATTTCTGAAGAACACCTACTACCACTTCTAGCATGAAGATGGAATATTGACTGTTTCACTGATGGACTTGTGAGAGTTGGTTATGAGTTAAAGTCCCAGTCAGGATGATTAATTCTGTCCTAGAGTGCAAAGTTTTACTTTTGTTATTATGGACTGGATGTAGAACTTGGACTTTCACTTTTTAACTCATGACAAGCTTAATATCAATGAGTTTACTCATAATTTACTGCTGGGCGGATCTCCTGGGTCTCCAATATAATCAGTACTACTGTTGTAATCAGTGCATTAAATGTCTTTTGTGTACATGCACAAACACAGACAAATAAACTGATATTGCATTAGGAACATTCAGGTGTTTTGGATGGTTTATTTAAACAAACCCTGACTAAACACTGTATTAATCACATGTTGAAAGACAAGAGTCTCTATCACAAATCTGTGAAGTTAAAATGGAATAAAAGGTCTACACTGACTTACTGAAAGTTCTACACATGCTCTCAGGTCTGGTTTACTGGTCTGGTTTAGATCGAACGCCACCACCTCATGTTCGCATAGCAGAAATCGTATTCATTCATTTTATTTGGTTTGAAGATACAAAGCCAGCATAATGACCTGAGGATGGGAAACACTTTATATGGTATGTGAATACTCTTGTCCAAGGTTGACTTTTAGGACACATGTCTGCAGGGTGAGACTGTGGTGCATGTTCTAATAGTCATTACAGATTAACGTCAAACTGATGGGCGCTGCAGCTGTACCTCACTCCTTTGAGAGGATGATATCATAGTCTGGAACAGAGATGTAGATTACAGTGGTTTTAGGATGACAGTCATTCATTTGACTGTACTGCAGTCACAGTCTGCATTGATTTTGCAACTTTGATTATAGTTTCTTTGCATTTCTCATTGTTGATTATGTCATGCTCAGCAACACAAATGAACAACAATGCAACAATGAAGGTTTATCGTTGAATAATTACAGCACAGTTTCTGGAGTATGTGAAAAACGTAATCTACATGTCTTTAACTGCTATACTACTCAAATGTGGAAATATTTAAAAGTTATTCATGATTTACAAAAAAACAAAACAAAAGTAAATGAGTCAGTTGATTCCAGTGACTCATAGTGAACATTAACAGAAGGACACCTCCAGATTTAGGTCTCTGCTAGAGAGCCCAGATTTTTTCCCCAGAAATCTCTCATTTCCAGAAATCCCTCAGTGCTGTTGAATAAACTCTGTAATACTGACCTCTCTGGATGTAGTTTGGCAAAAAAAAAAATTGGCAAAAGAGGAATGTGTTAATGGGGATTCATGCCACTCACATCCTGGTGATTTGGGAAAGAACTGATGACTGTGAAATGGTGTGAGCCCATCACTCAGGATAAACCCACTAGAGTTTATGCACAGCTCAAATGATTCACTGAGAACACAAACACTGTGGTTGGGAGAGCAGGCAGAAAAAAACATCTGAATCACTTCATTGAAATTGATACAAGGATTTGATGGGAGACGGGGTAAATTAAATACAGTCGTCATTTCATTGTTTTAAGGAAGAGCAAATGTTTGTTTCATTAAAAGCAGCAGGGATTGTAAATATACAGAATGTCCCTGAAGAAAGAGCAACAGTTAAAAAGGACTTGTATATTAGCTCCTAAATGGATTATCCCCTCTATTGAAGGGTGTAGAAGAGAGAGGTTGGTGATGGAGGTTGATGGAGTTCTAGTTTGAGTCATACTCAACAGCTGGTCCAGAGACCCACAGTCTGTGAATCATGCTGTAGACAAACCAGTGTGATGTCATTATATACTTTACATATAGAGTTCCGTATTTTGTGATGCATGTCTACGTTTTTTTTTTTTTATGACATGTATGTCAGATCGTAAACAATGAACATATTAGACCATTCCATGTCAGTTTGTAATTAAGGCTGGGGGTAGATCATTCAGCACAGTGATCCCTGTGGAGGGAGAGAGAGCAGACTGGTTTTAAATGAGAGGGTGATGATATCAAGTCTCTAAAAGCTACCCTGCATGCCGACAAGATAAGATACAGAAGGGGGGGAAAAAACACTACAACTTAGCTTGAATTTACCTAGACATCATTTTGTTTTCTTTTCTTAGTTTTTTTCTTAATTTTGTTAGTTAATAATTACATAGGCTACATTTTGATTACCAGAAAAGTCATTTTGTAATATTGTAATATTGTTTTGAAATGTAAGCCCCTTGTTTCCAGTTTTAATTGCACGATTTCTCTGTTGGTGTCAGCCTCTCTTTCAGAGGGTGATGGTCATCTCAGTTTAGTTGTATTTAACTGTAATTCTACGGCAGGGCGATGCAGCCTCATCTCTTGGTTTGGTGAATTGGTTTCAGATGGGCGTGGAGGCATCAAAGTATGCTTGAAGTAAACTATGAGTACACATCCACTACACTGACCAAAGTTTCAAACAATTCAAATAATACTATTGAATAAACAGTACATGATACATTCTTACAATTTTAAACCAATTTCTCATTGATCTATCTATCTATCTATCTATCTATCTATCTATCTATCTATCTATCTATCTATCTATCTATCTGTCTGTCTGTCTG
>JAOYMR010000006.1:25801922-25836552 GCA_025802075.1 Tenebrosternarchus preto | reverse complement strand
CTATCTATCTATCTATCTATCTATCTATCTATCTATCTATCTATCTATCTATCTATCTATCTGTCTGTCTGTCTGTTGATCTACTTGTTTGCTATTTAGAGTAAATTAGATTTAGAGATTTAAAATCTACTGTGTGAATATTATTTTATCCTTTCCTCATCGATTATGATATGCTGAAGGTAGGTGCTGTTGCAGCCTCCCTCTGTGCCTTTGGGTAATTAATCTTGCATTCCAGTGTACGTCTTTTCATGACCAGACCTTACGTACAGTAACGTGTAAGTTAAATAAAGGTGTAAGAACTGCAAATGAATGAATTTATATTTTTACTTTCATTGAATGGTGACTTTGTGAAGTTATCGCGCAATACGCGCGCGTGTGTGTAACCACGTTTGCTCCTCCCGCGGAATGTAGAGCTCAAATAAAAACGCTCCCCACTGAATATTCTCCAGAGGTGCGCGAGGAGAAGGCGGGGGCTGGACTTGAGAAGAAGAAGGTAACCAAAAGGCAGTGAGGAGACAGGGGCAGCAGCCCTCTAACACAGCTACTGCATCTCGTCAAATTCTCGGGTCTCCCTGCAACGAAGGACGTTTTTGTTTCTGGTGCTGAACTTTTAAATTTTAGCTGTGAATATGTCCAGTGGCTCTTTGGCCACGGCGTTGGCAGTGGCTTTATTAGCCAGCGCTGTGAATTGTATGCCGAAAGGTACCGGGAAAAGCAGAAGGCAAGCGCCTGATCGTTCGGTATCATCTGTGTCACAAGGTAGGTTGTCCTGCTTAAGTCCGTTTTCTTGTCTTTGCTCATGTAGGCTACGTTCACGTTTGAAAGTTTTTTAAATGATTCCATCGAGAAAAGTTTCGAATCACTCCTTTTAACTCTTTAAAAGTGGCCGTTTAGATGTGTTGAAATCCTTATACTACGGATTAAGTAAAAAGTTCTGCTGATGTTCCACAGACGGCTGCATGGAAAATGGGCAATTTTATGGAATCGGTCAGCAATGGGAGCGCGCATATTTAGGCAGCCTACTTCTCTGCACGTGTAATGGAGTTGCAGGCATTAAGTGTAAAACGAAACCCGAGGGTGAGCCAAGTTTTACAATGCATTAATTTATGTTTATAGAAATGTTTGTTTATTTAAGAATAAACAATGTTGTTTGTTTATTTCTCCTCAGCTGAGGAGACATGCTACGATAAGGTAAACGCTCGTTCATACCGAGTGGGCGAGACTTACGAAAGGCCAAAGGATGGGATGATCTGGGACTGCACGTGCATTGGCTCGGGCAGAGGGAAAATCAGTTGTACCATTGCAAGTGGGTAGACTGGAACGGTTCTCATAACGTATTTGGTGCTGCGCCCAGTGCAGTGTGTTTACTTGTGCTTACTTGTCTGTAGACCGGTGTCACGAAGGGGGACATTCGTATAAGATAGGAGACACCTGGAGAAGACCCCACGATACTGGAGACTACATGCTGGAGTGTGTGTGTCTGGGAAATGGGAAAGGAGAGTGGACCTGTAAACCTGTTGGTAAGATACCACAAGGAATGAGACGGACGGGTTTGAGATTCTTGGACTGCGTGTGAGGGATTAAATTCTCAAGATGTCTTAAGTATTTTTTTGTTGTTTTGTGTGTTGTTTAAATATGCTACGAATATAATGATCAGTTTTCACGCTGACCTAGACACGGCTTATTGTGGATTTCAGAAACTGGCACCAGAAAGTCTGCCGGCGTTAATGTTAAATCCACACCTTCCTGTCTTTCGCTCTTTTACCCATTAGCGGAGCGTTGCTATGACAATGCAGCTGGCACCTCTTATGTGGTGGGTGAGACGTGGGAGAAGCCGTACCAGGGCTGGATGATTGTAGACTGCACCTGTCTAGGAGAGGGAAGTGGACGCATCACCTGCACATCTAGAAGTAAGAGAACTTCTGCTGAGCCCAGAACTGGCTAGCGACAGTCCAAACCACGCGTGCCTCTGGTCTCGCTAACCTGTACAGGTGGAGCTTGTTTTAAAAATGCCACCGAGAGCCATTCCAGATAAGAAAGCAATGGCCTCCGCAACACTGTTGATAGCAAGCAGGATGACGTTTTTTATGTCTTGCTTGATGGATGTGAAAGCCGTGATATTTTTGTTTGTCCTCAGACAGGTGTAACGACCAGGACATGCGAATGTCTTACCGTATTGGGGACACTTGGACGAAGAAAGATGCTCGTAGAAACACCTTACAGTGTCTGTGCACCGGTAATGGACGAGGAGAGTGGAAATGTGAGAGACATGCTCACTTGCACACCACTGGTCTAGGTAAGACCTAAAAAGGTTACTAGCTATTTCTTGGTGCATGTTCCTGCTGTTTGACATTTAGGCATAGGGATGTAAACATCCTAAATTGTAGCATCATGGTTTTGAGACCTTGTGATCATCAAGCTACGTGATTTTTCTGGGGCTTCTCAAAACCAATTGGAATGCATTTCTCCCTATTATGCACAAGTTTGGTTTGATTTTTATTTGGCAGGTTCACAATTTATTATTTGAAAAAGTATACAGACCTATCAGATTTGTCAAGCATAGCATGATGAAGTTTAAGGCTTGTTTCTATGGTGAAATCCAACTGTGGAAGTCAGCAAGGGAACATCACGTTAATTACTTGTGTGGATATTTTCTGGTTTGGCTCGTGCAGGCACCGGCTCTGTAGTGGTCACCAATGTGCAGCCCGTTGCCTTCCAGCCCCTTCCAATCCCTGTGACCCCTATAGAGGGCACATGCATCACGGACGCGGGCGTTGCCTACTCCACGGGCATGCGTTGGATCAAGACCCAGGGCAGCAAACAGATGCTCTGCACTTGTCTGGGAAATGGCGTCAGCTGTGAAGAGTGGGGTCAGTTTCACCATCTAGTGCATCAACCATTGCTGCTTGTATAGTGTCCCCAAGAGCTGTTATACGGAAAACTTCTGCTAACGCTTGGTGACCCAGGATACACTACAGATTCTGAGGCACTCTAGTATTTTAGTTCAAGGTATTTGTTTGACCAAGTGCTTTTTTAAGGTTCCTTGTGACTTGCCACTACTCAAGGAAAAGGGCTGCTTATTTTCTCAGTATGGAGTGCTCATTTTGATCTTTCCCTTCTGGCTCACAGAGGGCCAGTCGCAGGTTTATGGCGGCAGCTCTAACGGCCAGCCCTGCGTGTTCCCCTTTGTGTCCATGGGCAAGACCTTCTACTCCTGCACATCGGAAGGGCGCAGCGACGGGCAGCTCTGGTGCAGCACCACCTCGGACTTCGAAAAAGACCGCCAGTTCTCCTTCTGCACAGAGCAGAACGGTGAGCCGAACCTCGGTGCCACTAGTTGGGTTCTCTGACTGCTCAAGCGGTGCTCTTCATGCATGTGGGCAACTTCAGAGGGCCTTCATGCATCTCATCGTGCAAATGCCGATTTGTCTTTACAGTGCGGGTCACAACCCGAGGAGGAAACTCGAACGGTGCCCTTTGCCACTTCCCCTTCCTCTACAATGGCCATAACTACACAGACTGTACAGCTGATGGACGCAGAGATGGCATGAAGTGGTGCGCTACAACCTATAACTATGACGGAGAGCAGAGATTCGGCTTTTGCCCAATGGCTGGTGAGTGTCAGCAGCATATCGTTTGGAGCTTCCCTGGACAGAAGAGTATACGGCTGACTTCCTAACCTAAGGTCGGAATAATCAAAATCTTGTGTGCCTGTGCAAGTTGAGTTCTGAGATCCTGATGAAGTATTGGTGAAACAAATGCTGGTCAGAACTAGCCACATTGGTGGTTATTCCATGTTTCTCAGTATGTAGAGTGAATTTAAATTTGTTGAGCTGACTAAGGGCATTAAATGAATAAGTTCTAGGCATTATATGATTGACCTTTCCACCACTCTCCATACTTGGCAAGCTTTGGAGCAGCTGCTGCTAGTATAAGACCTGGAAGATCAAGCACATCTGTACCAGAACGTTTATAAAAGCCCCAGTACTCAGCATTTTCTCTATGCTAGTACTCAGCCTACCATTACTACTGCTGCTACTCCAGTTCCCACGGCTCTTTAACACTAGCCCTAGTTAGAGATCGAGGAGATACGGTAATTACCATCATGTGCATTATCTTGCACCCAAATCTTTTGGCCGTCATTCTGGCATGAATGGGCGGAGACCAAATAAAAGTTTTAAAAGTGTAAACAAAGTGAAAACAAAGGGCCTGTCGACACCTACCCAGCCTGATTACCATATGCACACTTACTCTTGGTGTGTTACTCTTTGATGGATCTGTCTGACAGGTCTCTGATAGTTAGGAGGTGTTGGGGCAGATTTTGCAGGCTTTTTTCTTGTTGGGATTCTCGTGATTGGATTGAGAGCTTCAGGGCTTGATGCAGTGTTTCTTTGTAGGAGCAGGGTATGATCAGTTTCTTCTTTCATGGAGTAGAGTGAAGCCCTTTGTCATTTATAAATGTTGTTTGCAAAACATGAGAACTATTCTATCGTTTGTTCTCTTCTTAGATTTCCGTTCTTAATCTTTGCTTAGAAAAAAAAAGTTTTGTGCCTATCTAAAATATCTGAATGGATTTAAATTGTGAGCAGCCAACGGGCATTTTAAAAGGCCCCTTTTAAAAGTGATTAAGTCAGGGGCCACATGTGCAGGGCTCACTGGCTACAGTGTTTTTTGGGAGCGTGCCTTGAACACTCCTGGCCCTGCGGCTCTGCTGGTGTGTGGGCGTGGGGATCCTGGGTCCCGGCCCAGTCTGGTCGGCGCTGAGGCCTTGCAGGGATGGTTGGAGTCCAGGCCAGCTGCTCTGGGGTCAGTGTACTCCTCCCTCTCAGTCTGACAGCCCTGGCGTTATTGAACTATCATCTCCTTTTCATTACCCCAACAGGTGAACCAGTGCAGTTCCAGTGCAATGCAGTTCTAACAATGAGGTCATTCTGAAATGCTTCCCTGAGTGCCGTCTGGTTTTCCCCTGTAATTAGTTTTGTTGTGTATAGCTTAACCCTCTTCTCTCTAATTTTAGGCAGTTAATCACTCATGCTGAATTGAAAGTTAGTGGATGGACAGGTCATTGTGGTGATTTGTGGGCTTAAAGCTGTTATCTGAGCAACAATCTTTTTAAAGTCTGTCTGAATTGAGGAAGAATTATAGTCCCATACTGTCGTAGCAACTCTTTTTAATAAATGCTTCTTGGGAGCAAATGCTTATTGGCCAAATGACCTCTTACCCTTACAGCCCATGAGGAGGTTTGCACCACCAGCGAGGGAGTGATGTATCGTGTAGGTGATCAATGGGACAAGCGGCACGATGTTCTGGGTCACATGATGCGGTGCACATGTGTGGGGAACGGCCGTGGAGAGTGGAGCTGTATTGCCTACTCTCAGCTCAAAGGTAAGATCTCCCATGTGGACTGAGCATCAACGTTTTTCTTGTCTCATCTGGTAGAAATTTTGTGCTACACAATAAGGGAAGCTGGAAATAGTCCCCCCTCCCCCCAATGATGAACTGAATTGTATTATACTAATTCCATTGTGTTTTTTTTCCAGACCAGTGTATTGTGGATGGTCTGACTTATGAGGTGAACCAGACCTTCACTAAACGGCATGACGAGGGCTACATGATGAACTGTACCTGCTTTGGACAGGGCCGTGGGCGCTGGAAGTGCGACGCCATTGGTGAGTTTGCTTTGACCACACAGTGATTGCATGTTTTTTCCCCTTTCCATCAGAAAGCTCTGAGATAGATCAAGCTTGGTTAGCGTCAGTCCTGGGGATCCACCATTCTGCATACGTTTTTCGGTGCAATGCTACAACACATGATTTGAGTAATGAAGAACTTGACCATTCCTTGATGAGCTGTCCCAGTTCTGTTGGGACTTGGAATATTTAAAACTGAAAGCTGAGAGTCTCTTGCAGCGTTTGTGGGTCTCTGAATCCATTCTGCTTTAGGCATTCAGTAAGGTGTTTATTTTTTTGTCAGCTGTTAAAATGTCGCTACTTTTGTCTCTAGGTTTTAGTGAATTTCAGCAAAAAAAAAAAAAAATTTAATGCTTTATTTAATGATTGGGAAATGACTCAACCCACATTTCCTTATAACAGATCAGTGCCAGGAACCCGAGACCAGAGTGTTTTACCAGGTCGGAGAGTCCTGGGACAAGGTCATCCATGGGATCCCCTACAAGTGTTACTGCTATGGCAATGGGATTGGAGAGCTGAGCTGTGAGCCCCAGCAGTCCATCATTGGTGAGTGAATCAAATCTTCCGTAGAGCCTAAAGGAACGTGCACATGCATGTTGGATATGCTGGGCACCACTAGAAGTGGTCCTGTGGCCTTGGGTGGGGGAGACCGTTGGAAGTCAAAGACTTCCAGATGTGTGTAGCCTGTGACTTATTTCCTCTCTTAGGTGTCTGAGTGAATTCTTCCACTGGTGCTACATCAGCACCGGTTCTGCGTGAAGCCTGCTTGTGATCTTTCTTTTTTGTTTGTACTGCCTTGAACAAATGCTCGTCTTTTTGGAGGTGTTGTTTTGAAACCGATGCTAAGGCTTTTAAACACGCACTCACACCTGCGTTCATTTGTGCCTGCACCTCTGTGTGTGTGTGTGTGTGTGTGTGTGTGTGTGTTCTTGGGCTTTGAAGTTGGGGGGGGTTACACATCCTGTCGACTGTCGTCTCGGTGGCCCCCTGCCACTCTTTTGTTGTGTGTTTGCTTTTGCTACACTTCTGCCTCTAGGAGTTATTTGTGGGGTTTTGTGAAAAGTGCTCCTATGCTAATTTTGCTGGTTTTGCTGTGTTAGAATCTGCAAAGTCGTTTTACATAGTTTCCATTTTTAACGGTTTACTTTTGGTCTCAGAAATTTTAAACAAAACAAATTGGATTACACTCTGTTTGTTTGTTTGTTTGTTTGTTTGTTTGGGGTGTGTGTTTTGGACCAAATTTAGCTGTTTTGCTGTGCACCAAAGCAGAGTGCAGCATTACTGTTGTGTGATATACTTAAGAATTGTACAATAAAGGCTTAGGAAGGGAAGTGAATTATTAGTTATGCCAAGAATGCTTCTTTCTTTCTGAGACCTATATGGGGTCATAGGGAGAGCCGTGTGCCCTGTCTAAGAGCAAGGCACCCTAGAACAATAACTCAACATAATGACCCCCAGCTGTGGGAGACCAGGAACCGTCTGGCCTAGAGGGGTGTGTGCTACTGGAACAGAACATGGGCTAAGTGGGATTTAAATGCTGTATACAAACTAGTCAGCCAGTAGGCTTTCATAGCAGTAATTGGGAGAAATGGAGACCAGATTGCCATGACTTGACTGGGGCTGGCTTTCCTCCCTTGTGAAGATGGAGTAGAGAGTTGGCTGTCTAAACCAGATTGAGGAATTTACCACCTAAAAAAGAACAAGGGTTTGAAATATGGATCGAAAATGGCATTTATATGGAAAAGCAAATAAACATTTCTGTGCACAAAGATGGCTATATATTTGTTTTCAGCCATTTGTTTGAGCAAATCTGAAGGAGGTTAGGTGTGTTTTGAAGTCTCGAGAGCAGTAGAGAGCGTGCCACTACACCAGTGCCAGCCATGTGTGAGTGCTAAAACCTCTAGAAGAATCTCATATAGCAGTGTTGGATTTCACGTCTTGGTTTGACCTGATATCAAGTAGTGGACTTCACTGACATATTTTAGTCAGTCTTTCTTTCTTTCTCCCACAATGACCTTTGACCTCTCTATGTTGCATTTAAGGTCAACGGTATTTGCTAACAAAGTTTGTTTTTCCTATGTCTTGTCACTTTGTTTATAGTTCCTGACATGTTTATTCCTCCTATATACAGCAGACATTCAGGATCTGCTTCAGTCTGAGCCTGTACACTACAACTCCACACATTTAGTTGCTTCACTGTATGTCACATGACTTGGGAAGTAGGAAGTGGGGGAGAATATCTAAAACTCCTGGTTTCTTTGTAAGGTGGCCATCGCCCGATCCAGGTGATCATTACGGAAGCTGGCAACCAACCCAACTCTCACCCCATCCAGTGGAACGCACCACCATCTGCTCACATCACCCAGTACATCCTCAAGTGGAGACCGGTCAGCTTTTCCTTCTTGTAGCATTTTCTGTCAGGATCGACTGTGAACAGTCAGCACTTAACAACAGTCAGAGTTGTGCTAACGGCAAACTTTTACAACAGAAAAACACCCGTATAGCGTGGAATGAGGTCATCCTTCCGGGTCATCTGAACTCTTACACCATCGCCGGACTAAAGCCAGGCATTACATACGAAGGGCAGCTTATCAGTATCCTACGTTTTGGAAGGAGAGAGGTCACTCGCTTCGACTTCACCACCACCTACGGCACCCGTGAGTGTTCTCTGTGTGTGTGTGTGTGTGTGTGTGTGTGTGTGTGTGTGTGTGTGTGTGTTGGACAGAAATGAGTTGTGCTCAGTTATGTTCTCACACAAAAAGAAAGCTCCATTCCCCAGACCTTACACCACGCCCCTCCTCCACATGTCCAACCTTAATTGCCTGCTGTCTCTCTCCCAGTGGATACGTTTGAGGGAGACACGACTCCCCCACCTCCTGTGGTAGACACCTCGGAGTCTGTCACTGAGATCACATCCAGCAGCTTCGTGATCTCCTGGGTGTCTGCCTCCGACACGGTGTCAGGCTTCCGAGTGGAGTACGAGCTCACAGAGGCAGGAGCCCAGCAGGGAGAGCCCATGGTCCTGGGTCAGTGACGCCCTTGGCTTCAGCTCAGTGCTTTCACATTCCTGTGATGTTTGTTTTTTGTTTTTGTCTTTTCCTTCATCTTCAGTTTGTACAACATGCCATGTGTCGTTCCTCAGACAGCACAAATCTGTTTTTGTATTTTTAGCTAAAAGTAAAAGAATATTGGTAAATGCAGTGGTTAGTGGTTCATATGGTTGTTTGTGGAGGAATTGCAACTCATGACTGAAGTGCTGTTTGCAGACCTGCCTCGCACTGCCACATCTGTGAATATCAATGAGCTGCTGCCAGGCAGAAAATACACAGTTAATGTGTATGAAGTCACTGATGAGGGGGAGACCCTGATCTTCAACACCTCCCAGACTACAGGTGGCGCTCTCTCCCTGTGTCGCTTGCGCTCACTCTCTACATCTCTCTCTGTCTCTGTTGTTACTTCCATCACACAGGTACAACTGCAACTGGAAGGCTCCAGCATATTTACTTTGCTTATCTGTCTTTCTGCAGCTCCTGATGCACCCACAGATCATGAGGTGGAGGAGGTGGATGAAACCTCCATCACTGTCAGCTGGTCCAAACCTCTGGCTCCCATCACAGGTGGGCCCTGCCCATCTCTAATGCAAGTCAGCTTTAATGTCCCACAGGTGAAGGGGGTGGAGGCTGACTGGTACGTTGTGTCCACAGGCTACCGTGTGGTTTACACCCCATCTGTTGAGGGAAGCTCTGGCAGCACTGAGCTCAACCTGCCTGACACCGCAACTTCTGTGACCCTGAGTGACCTTCGACCTGGCCAGTTGTACAACATCAGCATCTACGCAGTGGAGGAGAACCTGGAGAGCGAGCCTGTGTTCGTGCAGGTCAACACTGCTGGGGAAGCGATGGCAGGTACACTGATCCAGCCTGGTGGGGTGGGGGCAGGGATGGAATCTTAACACCAACCACGAAAAATGTACCAAGCACTTTACACAAACAAACTAGCCAGCTGAAATAGCCATGGGAGTCTGGGTGAGAAGTTTTTCAGAGTGCTGAATTGTTTTATTTTTGAGTACAGATGACCTTTGTGTGGATGACCTAGCAAACTTTGGGTTATGGGTTGAAGAGGACCAGGCTACGGGTTACATTGGAACTTTTCTTCTCACCACAATAATTAGCAGAACTTTATGATGTTTGTAAATCTTTTTGAGTCTTTTAACTGTTGCAGTTTAATACAAGGCAGCTTGTATTTTAATTTGACAAAGATGTCTGAACAATGCACAGTGCATTGGAAATACAAAGTAGACTGTGATGGAAGCACTCCATCAAACAGAATCCTTTTTTTTTTTTTTGTTCGTTTTATTTGCTTTAGGTAGCTAATCAAGCAGTGCTGAGTGTGTTACACGACTGACCAAGCTAGTGCTAGTGTGAGTGTGCAAGTCTGTGCATCCATATATGGTAACATGTTAAGGGAATCGGGAAGCACCAGGTAATGTTCATTGCTGAAGCTTTGTGCAGTGGTATGTCCAGAGTAAAGTTTACTCAGGTGCTAGCGTTGTCTTCGTAGCTGCACTTTTAGACTCGTCCTGCAGGGAGATGGAGTTTACTGATATCTGCTCAAACATCATGCCTGGACTAAAGTAAACCACGCATGGATCTCCGCTTTGGGCCTGTTATTCTTTTAGGATGACTGAAATGCCAACAGGTTGTCTGAATTCTTCTCTAATTATGGTAGTTTTATTGGGTGGTGAATGCATTTTGACAGAAATAACAGATTGAAATAAGACCTTGTGTGGGTGAAGTGTAAGAGTGCAGAGATTAAGGTCATGAAAGGGTGGAAGCAATGTTTAAGACAAAACCTTGATGACTTCTAATGTGTTGTAGCAGGTGATTGATTCGGTGCTGCAGCATGCTTACTCGGGCAATTTAACCTTCTCAGGTTCATGTGTGGTGTTTAATCTGATGTGTTGTCGCTTGCCGTTTCTGCCCCACAGAGGAGATCCCATCCCCAACCGACCTGCAGTTCTTTGAGGTGTCCGACTCCAAGATCACCATCGCCTGGAGCAATCCTGCCACGGAAGTGTCGGGTTTCCGGGTATCTGTGGCACAGGTGGGCCCAGACGGCCTGTCGGGCAGGATGCAGAATTTCCCCATCACGCGCAACGCCTACGCCGAGGTCAGCCCGCTGCAGCCCGGAACCCTCTACCGCTTCTTCATCTTCGCCCTCAGAGGAACAGAGGAGAGCGAGCCACTGGTCGGAGAGCAGGCCACCAGTGAGTAGAGTCAGGCTGAGGAGCTTAAAGCTCAAGAGCTTTTATAGTGGGAGTCATCTGCTGGTAGCCATACGGGACATGGTAACCTATTAAAAGCGTAAAATGATCAGGGCAGGACAGCGAGTGATGTTGCATTGTGAAACCACCTATTCAAGTGGATTTGTTTATTGCATCAGTCAATTAAATAACAAGCAGTAGTATTTTTAGAGCTAAAAACAACTCCCACCCTGTTTATTGGGATCAGACTAGGTTTGTAATACATGTTCTTTCCCTTATCAGAACCTGATGCGCCCACCAACCTCCGCCTGTCCAACATAACCGAGGACAGCGCCCTGATGATGTGGTCTGCTCCCAGAGCTCAGGTGACGGGCTACAGGATCTTCCTGAACGTGGAGGGTTCGAACCCCAAGTCGTACCACGTCCCGGCACGCCTCACCCTGTACACGTTGTTGGACCTGCAACCAGACACACACTACACAGCCATGCTTCACGCAGAGAGAGACGATGTGCTCAGCGAGGGAGCCACCACCACCTTCAGCACAGGTCGGCCAGCAGAGCCCGTGGTCACATGGCCTCCTGAGCAAGAATATACTCTGCTTTCTGAGTAGATTAGACTGAAGGGGGGGGGGGGTTGTTTTGTCTTTAAAATTTACATGTGAAGCCTTTAATACCACCATATAAATCACATAGAACACCAGTAAACATGGTAATACAAAATAATAGCCATTGAGATACATTATAATAACTTCAGTAGTTTGTATTGTCAAATGCTCAGTAAAATATTCTCATCCTTATACTGTTAAGGAAATGACGGTCTGTAAATACAGGACCACTATGATGCACAGGACACAGCAATTCGATTTGTTGCTTGCCTTGACCTCGAACTTTGACATTATTTTCCATAGCGTGTTGATCTAGATCTAGTTGATCTAGGACTGTGTTTGTTTATGCTGTGTCTGATTTGCTGTTTGTAGGACTGCCTATGGGAAATGCACCTCGCTTCAGCACTGACGTCACGGATACCTCCATCGTCATCTCGTGGAGTCCGGTCCCGAGAATCGGATATAAGGTGCTCGGTCTCAGCCTCGTGTCCTGTTAGTTGTTAATCATGGCATAAATGGTCCATGTGTGGCCCGGAATGTTCTTGGGAACATTCTTCACCTTTCAACCTGTAGTCTGTCATTTTTCTTTGCCTGTGCCAGAAATGTATGTAGCCCTGTTCATGCATGTTCATACTCGCTCTCCACTCCCTTCTCAGCTGACGGTGAGGCCCAGTCAAGGTGGAGAGGCCCCCAGAGAGGTGACCTCCGACTCTGGTACCGTCTACATCTCGGGCCTGACCCCGGGAGTAGAGTACACCTACAGCATCCAGCCCGTCGTCGACGGTCACAGCCACGGCAACCCTGTCACTCGCCGCGTCGTCACACGTAAGGCGGTTAACGGCTGATCTCTACGGCTCACCTTGTTTCACTGCTTCAGCCACGTCGTTCTGACCATCTCTCGCTTTGCAGCGCTGTCTCCCCCAACCGACCTCAACCTGGAGACCAACCCCACCACCGGAGAGCTGACGCTCCACTGGAACGAGGCCAAAACCCCAGGTCAGCACCACTCCCTCCATGCTCGTATGGTCCCATATGTATCTCGTATGGTATGGTCTTTCTACTTGATCCTTTTGTGAACCTTTTTCATGCCCTCCTCCTCCTCCTAGATATCACAGGCTACAGAGTGACATGCACACCCACCAATGGGCAGCAAGGCAACTCTGTGGAGGAGTTTGTGAAGGCGGGCGAGACCTCGTGCACTCTGGAAAACCTGAGCCCTGGCGTGGAGTACAACGTGAGCGTGTTCACGGTGAAGGACGACATGGAGAGTGTGCCCATCTCCACCACAGTCACTCCGGGTATGCACTTGCCCCACCATGCCCCAGACGCCTGACCCCAGTGGACCCCCGCCCCCCCCATGCCGTTCAAACGCCTCAAAATCTAACATCCTGACCTCAACCAGCTCGTGCTAAAACTTCTCATAATTGATCCCAGGAATGATCTCGTAATTGATCCCATGAATGATCCAAGGATAATTCATTGGTGCATCAAAAGCCATAGTACTGATTTTGGGAATCAAAATGCTTTGGCAAATCCTTAGGTAGTAAATTCTGCTGTTAATATTTTGAATTATTTCCTGGAAATGCAAAGAAGCCATCTGCATTATTCTCATAACTCAATGTAACTATAGCTTTGTAAACATTTTCTGGCATGTTCTCTATGCCTACTCTGATGTTATTCTGAAAACATTTCATTCCACAGTCATCATAGATGCATTAAGACGTGCACTATACTATGGTGATTTTGCTACATTGACATGAAAATGTGATATGACTGCCATCAGTGTTTATTTCGTTACGTTTTGCAATAGTTTTAGTTGCAAAACCTAACATTATTGAGGTCCTCATATCACACTGTGTGAAAGCTCAGTACCATGGTTCCCTGTCGCTGTACCCCCTGAACCATGAGCCACGTGTTGACCTCTCACCTCTCTGTCTCGTGTCCGTCTGGGCTGCTCTCCTTCCCTTAACCCTGTAGACGTACCCCAGCTAACAGACCTCCACTTTGTCAACGTCACTGACTCCAGCATCGGCCTTTCCTGGAGTCCTCTTAACACCACGGCCATCACTGGCTACCGCATCACGGTGGTGGCCGCAGGCGAGAGCGTCCCCGTCTTTGAGGACTTTGTGGAGTCCACGAGAGGTTTCTACACCGTGTACGGCCTGGAACCGGGCATCGACTATGACATCAGCATTATCACCGTTGCAGAGAATGGGGAGAGCGAGCCTACAACTGTCACTCAGCAAACAGGTGTGTGTGTGTGTGTGTTTTTCATGGTGAACGTGAGGTTTAACTGGTGTGGTGATTTACTATTCCAATTGACCTTACATGTTAAACATTCAGTTCTTGAGATGTACTTGTGAATACATATTGCTGCCATGTTCTCTTAAGCATCTGCACAATAGCGTGACCAAGACAGCTGTGTCTAGTTTTACGTGTGTTTTATGTGCTACTTCTCCTCGTTGTTCTTCCTCCCCCCCCCCCCTGTCGTTTGTATTCCTTTGTTTGCTCTGCCTCTTCCAGTATGAACTGATTTGAGATCCATGTGGTAGCAGTCTGGGTGAAGATTTTCATGTTAACACTTTCCCCATCCCAGCTCTCTAGATGCTGCTGTCTTCCCACACATGGTTTCATGTCCTTTCTTTCAATGGGACAATAAATCCAGACAGACGTGTTTTTATATGCGTTATATAACAGGCCATGTTGTAGGTAGATGGCACATTAATACACATTCAGGTCTTTACCATATTAGATGCCTGCACATGTTTGCTAGCTTTTGGATTCCTTAGGTTTTAACTTGATCCTCTATGTTCCTTTGTCTTAGCTGTGCCTGCCCCCACTGACCTGACGTTCAGTAACGTGACTGCGGACAGCCTCGCGGTGAGCTGGACGGCCCCCAGCGTGCCCAGGACCGGCCAGATCGACAGCTACGTCATCCGCTATCACCCAATCGATGACGAAGATGACATCACTGAACGCAACGTGGAAGGAGACACCAACAGTTTCGTTCTCAGACGTGGGTGAACTGCTGTTTTGTGTAGTGCTGATGTGACTTCTACTGCTTCCTGTGTTGATCTCTCTCTCTTTCTCTTCCCGTGTGTGTGTGTGTGTGTGTGTGTGTGTGTGTGTGTGTGTGTGTGTGTGTGTGTGTGTAGACCTACTGCCCAACACTGAGTACCTGGTGAGTGTGCTGTGCATGTATGAAGAACGGGAGAGCTCACCTGTAATCGGCACTCAAAGAACAGGTGAGTTGAGACACGTCCCTTCGAGTGTGAGCACTGCCCCATAAGCGCTCTGTGAGTTATACCTCACCGAGTTATGGATCACATCTGTGTTTCAGACCTGGACTCTCCCGTCGGCCTGCGTTTCTCTGAGATCGGCACGAGCTCCCTCACCGTGCACTGGCTGCCTCCTCAGGCCCTCATCTCTGGCTACCGTCTCCGTTATCAGATGTCCAGTGGGGGGCGTGCCAAGGAGGAGAGGCTGCCCCCCTCCCGGAGCCACTTCACGCTCACGGGCCTGGCCCCAGAGACGGAGTACATCATCAACATATACGCCGTCAGCGGCTCGCGAGAGAGCCAGCCGCTCACAGGAACCCAGGCCACCAGTAGGCTGCAGTTCTGTTCGCACATTCACTTGCATCCTCACGGCTTGATCGGATCTTGGTCCGAGTTTGGTCCGATGTAATGAGTGGCACCTTTGAAGTATATGGAAAACACTAAAGGACACTAAAGAGTAGTATATTTTGCTCAAGCCGTAGAGTCATTTGGTTTTAGAAGTTATTGTAGGTGTTTGCCTCCTTGTGCTTTTTGTGCATTATGTCAAATCCGTTCTCATGTTCTGATTTTTCTCATTGCCAGTCTCTGATGCCCCTACTGACCTGGAGGTCACCTCTTCCACTCCAACCAGCATCACTATTCGCTGGGACGCCCCCTCTGTCACCGTGAGGTACTACAGAGTCGCACACGGAGAGTCAGGTATATGAACGATTGCATAACTGTAGCATGAGGTGTTTATTTAATGACTGAAATAGTTTTCTATTGGCCATAAGTCACTGGCACCCTGTAATTGCCATTATGTTCTCCACCAGGTGGTCATGGTTCTCCCAATGAGTTTACTGTCCCAGGCTCCCAGACCAACACCACCATTCACGGTCTCCGTCCAGGCACCGATTACACCATCACTGTGTACGCTGTGACGGGCAGAGGAGACAGCCCGGCCTCTAGCACACCCATCTACGTCACTCATAAAACAGGTACACTCGCCCCGAGTACAGCCAGCTACAGTTTGGTTCACACTGTAGTACAATATGGTGATGGTTTAGTTGATCTGATGCTGGAACAAAGCAGGCGATTGGAAAGTGAGAAGAGTTGCAAAGGAATGAACGTATCGGTCCTATCCATATCAGATATCGAGTCCCCATCCGAGATGGAGGTGACAGATGTTAAGGACAGCACCATCACTGTGCGCTGGACCCCTGCAGTGGGCCCTGTCAGTGGCTACCGTGTCACTGGAACCCCCCTCAACGGACAGGGCCCCTCTTTCTCTGAGGTTGTTGCTCCAGGTAGGAAAATATTTGTTCCTAAGCCACAAATGGACTGTAGAAATGTTTTTTTTTTGGGGGGGGGAGATTAAAGTAGTAGTTAGTGGAGTTTATGCATGATTTGATTTGTTGTCGTTTTGTAGACCAGACTGAGATGACCTTCTCTGGGCTGATGCCCACAGCAGAGTACACCCTGAGCGTTTATGCTCTGGGGCAGGATGGAGAGAGCCCTCCACTAGTAGAGACTGTAGTTACAAGTGAGTGAGTTAAAAAGTTTTTAATTGCTGCATTATTGCTATACCTTGGGATGCATTTGCATTCTCTTAGTGAAAAATGTCGATATTTTTACTTAATTTATGAGTAAATTATTAATGTTATGAGTGTTTGCTATAGGATTTTACATCGTAATCAATAAAGAGTGAAATGCTCTGAGCTTCAGTTCACACCCTCCCCTGTTCCTCTCAGCCGTGGACAAACCTAAAGACTTGGCCTTCTCCGAAATGGACTCCACGTCCATGCGCATTTCATGGGAAAGTCCAGACGGTCAGGTGACCTCATACAGAGTGCTGTACTCCAGCCCAGAAGAGGGCGAGAGAGAGCTGTTCCCTGCCCCACTCGGCGAGGATGAGACCACCGTGCTGCATGGCCTCCGGCCAGGCACGGAGTACACGGTCAAGGTCATCGCCCTTCACGACCGCACGCCCAGCACCCCGCTGGTGGGCACTCGGACCACAGGTACTGCACGGCACCAGCTTCCTACTTGACCAACACGCCAACTATGGTTTTAACTGGGCATCCAGAAATGCATGGATACATAAAACTTCTTGATCTGTGATTTTGGTTACCGTCATCTTCTAATGCCTTTTCCTTGTTGCCCCTGCCCCTGTTACCCCGTGTGTCTAGCTATCCCAGGCCCCACCAACCTTCACTTCTCTCAGGTGGGATCCGCTTCCTTCACTGTATCCTGGTATTCAGCAGACAACGTCCAGCTCACTGGCTACCGGGTGGCCATCACTCCAAAGAACAAGAATGGCCCTACCAAGGAGGCCAACATCTCACCCGACTCAACCGACTACCACGCCACTGGACTCATGGTAAATAAAGTCTCGTGCGGTATTGACTGCCGTCCTGCTCCTCAGCTCTGCATGGATGTTGCGTCAGAAAACGGCTTCTAACGTCGCGTAACTGCCTCGGCCGGCGCACGTGTGTCTGAAGAGCTATTTTCTGCTCTTGTGTCGACATCCGCAGCACTGACCTGTGCTGAACCTTAATGAGAGCCTTGGTGCTGGAAACAGCTGTGACTGTGGCCCGTTTCTGATCTGAGATCAGCAGTGCCTCTGGCAAGGCCAACCACATGCACACTGCCAGCCTTGTCATTTACATTTGTGGCTATATCAAAGATTGAGGACCAGGCCAGCTTGTTTCAAAGAAAAACAGCATGGTCTTGATGAATTCAGAATGACTTTCTCACTCTCTCACTCTGTCTGCAGCCTGCTACCGAGTATGAAGTAGAAGTTTATGCTGTGAAGAACACTCTTACCAGCCGCCCAGTGAAAGGAGATGTGACCACACCAGACAGTGAGCCCGTCTTCCCTGAACGTTCTCCCATCTTTCACAAGCTGTGTGATCCCCTGTGTGTGTCTGTAACTGCTGCACCCTGCCTTGCAGACGTCAGTCCACCTCGCCGCGTTCGGATCTCCAACGTGAAGGATTCCTCCATCACGCTCACCTGGCGCTCGAAGAATGAAGCCATCTCTGGCTTCCTGGTGGAGGCCACCACCGGCGGTCATAGCCCCATCCAACGGACCATACCACCAGACTCTCGCTCCTACACCATCACTGGTACCACATGCTTCATTCATAAATATACAGAATTTTTACTTCTATAGAGTTTTTAGGGTGTGAATGATTAATTGATTCAGTCCACTGACACCACCCTGTCTGATTCCCATAGGGTTGGAGCCAGGAACAACCTACAAAATCAACATTTACACCCTGAACGGGATTGGGCGCAGTGAACCGTTCACCCTCACGGCCACCACAGGTACCCAGCACACACCAACCAATGGCTTTAGGTCGCCTGCCCCGATACCAACCATTTGCTGTCGGTTAACTTTTGTTCAGTTCATGGGAGAAATCTTTTGTTTATCTTTAGCTAAACCAGTGATCAGCCCTCCGACGAACATCCACTTCACCTCCCTGACCCCCAGCACCATCTCCTTCACCTGGGAGCCTCCTCGTAGCACCATCACAGGATATTACATCACTTATGAGGAGGCTGGAGGAATCCCAAAAGAACTCCTTCCCCGAGCCCTTGCAGGCAGAACGTCTGCAACCATCACTGGTACTGTTCAGATGTGCTTCCTGTCATTTCCTGCCCTTTTTATGGTGCCGATACTTTTCCTTTTTTTTTTTTTGTTTCTTTTTGTTTTACTCTCTTTATATTGGCTGTGTTTATTTGATTTATTTTTGTTTTAGGTTATATTGTGTTTTATGGGTGGGTGGGAGTGGGCATTTTATTTTCATCTCTGTGATGCCTTTGAAAAGTAATATCTTTTCAGTTGTTTCACATTTGCTGTACCTGCAGCTTGCTGATTTAAGCTAAACTGGTTTTATTTCTCCTTGATCAGGTTTGAAACCAGGCACTGAGTACATCATCAAAATTGTTGCTTTAAACAATGCTCAACGAAGCACTCCACTGCTGGGCAAGGCCAGAACCCGTAAGAACCTCCTCTATGGAACCTATAAGTGCTACAATGTATTGCTGATTGAGAAACAAACTAGTGTTCATCTTTTGATTCTGATCGTTTTTTGACATACTGTTAGAAGCTTGAGCTTTGCTTATGTATTAATGGAATGCAACAAAGAATCTTGAGGAACGAATCTTATGAATCTTATGCCCTCTGCTGGCAATGCTGTGCTATTGCGTGTCTACTTATGCTCTTGATTCTAACCCTTGTTCTGCTAGAAATCGAAGACCTATCCCCTCAGCTCCCTGTGTCCCACCGGCCCAGGCCAGGCATCCTGGATGTCCCAGAGGAAGACAATTTAAACAACAATCACGTACACCTGGTGGGCCCCAAGAGGCATGATTCACTGGGCCAGCAAGGCCAACACATTTACACAGAGTACCAGGGCCTGGGCAAGCAGGGTCTAGCCCCTCACCAAGGCCAGCCTCTGGTCTACATCCCCCTCCCTGGGCCGGATGGCCACAGAGTGCCCTTGGTGAAGCTGAGTGAGGGCCCCTTCTTCCCTCTTGAGCTCCCCCACAACGAGACTGACCTGCCCCAGGAAGCCCAGACGCAGACCACCATCACATGGCAACCGGTGCCTCACGCCTCCGAGTACGTGGTATCCTGCAGTCCAGTAACGGAGATCAACGAGAAGAGCTTCCAGGTGAGTGCACCAAGATTCTGCCTTCCTTCATGCCTTGCACATGACTGGGAGAGTCCAGACGGCCAGGTGACCTCATACAGAGTGCTATACTCCAGCCCAGAAGAGACTTGGTTCACCTGGAGTCACACGTTCACATTTAAGGAGTCTTGGCAGTGCATGGTCCTAAATACGGTTTTCTTGTGTAATTCCAAGTGTGCACTTCTGCTTCTTTCAGATACAACTCCCTGGAACCTCCACCAGTGCCACCCTGATTGGTCTCACCTCTGGAGCCTCCTATAACATTGTTGTAGAATCGGTCAACGAAGACCACAGGCAGAAGGTTCTGGAGGATGTGGTGACTGTTGACAACACGGGTAAAGCCATCCCACGAGACCTTCCTTGTACCACCATTTATTATTGCATTTTCAGTTGCCGATGTAAAGGATATCGTTGTTTTCAGTGTCTGTTACGAACACTGGATGTTTTGCCCATGTTCTGTCTCTATCTTGCTTTCTCGCTCTCTTTCTTGCTCTTCCTCTGAAAAATCCGCTCCGTGTCTTCCAGGGGCAGGAACCGGAGCCGTGCCCGTGGGCAGGGACGTGTGCTACGACACGTTCACGGCCACCTACCACGAGGTGGGGGCCGAGTGGGAGCGCATGTCTGAGACCGGCTTCAAACTGTGGTGCAGGTGTCTGGGCCTGGGCAGCGGCCACTTTAGGTGTGATTCATCCAGTGAGTGACTGACTCCTGCTAAAGCCCCACCCCTCGCTGACACGGGCACCTCTCACTCCAGTACAACAGATCAGGGTTTACTTTTCTGCCAGAGGTTACTATGCCATTGAAGGTGCTATAATTTTTGTCACCAGAAGCATTCATAAGAAAACGCTCAAGTAGGACACAACTCTGAAAAGAGTCAGACTTGCCCATGCTAACCCGTCTGCCATGTTTGCATCGGTCCTTAAACATGACGGCTAAGGGTAGGAGATGAGTCTCGTCTCGGGTTTGTATCGTCAGCTTTTAACTAGACGATACCAAACTCTAAGACCGGCATATACTCTCTGCTTCAGCTTTAGCGTGACTGACACGATCATGGATTTGCGAATCCTATGACTCTGTGTTTGGGTGTATGTATGCATGTTGGATGAATTCACGTCAAAAGAAAATTCTAGTTGCTGTCCTCTGGCTCTGGGCCAAATGGCTCCGTGTTGGGCTGGGTATTGTGTGGTGGAGGAGGTGGTCTGACCTGGTAACCCACCCACCCCCCTTTCTCATGTGCTCCGCCCTCTTTCCTCCCATTCCGACAGAGTGGTGCCATGACAACGGGCACAACTACCGCATCGGGGAGAAATGGGACCGGCACGCCGAGAACGGTCACGTGATGAGTTGCACCTGCCTTGGCAACGGGAAGGGGGAGTTCAAGTGTGAACCACGTGAGTGTGAACCACGTGTGTGTGCACACGCGGGCCTTCCACCGCCCAGCTCCTCTCCTCACCTGCCGCCCAACAGTCTCGCACAGCCGCGTTGGCATTGGTGATGAGGAGCCGGAGAGTCTCCGGTTAACTTAAGGGCGGAGCCTGTCTTTTGCCATCACTGTGGCAACCATTACACTTAAACACCTGGGACATGTGGTGTGATGCGCTGTTCTGTACTGCAGAACCATAATCTCATAATGGTGTGTCTAGATGAATCGACCTGCTACGATGAAGGAAAGGTGTACCAGGTCGGCAACCAGTGGCAGAAGGAGTATCTTGGCGCGATCTGCACGTGCACCTGCTATGGAGGACAGCAGGTAACTTAACACCCCAAATCACTCCACTTTCCTCACTGCCATTTTCGCATCAGCATGCAGAGGAGGGAGTCCTCCTGACGGTAAAAGTCCTCAGGCACACCCAGTATAACGATCTAGTCTCAACCTATTTTGTCCAACATCTTAGACAAGGTTTAACTCCTTCGTGTCTGTGCGACTGTATATTGTTGTATCTGTCGTAAGCCAATCCGGTTAGTTGCCATGGTTTGAGAGGGCGAGGCCTCTGACGTCTGAAACCGTAGTGGCGTGTGGGTGTGATGCCAGGCTTTGGGCGCACAGATGCACGTTTAACCTGTGCCATCTCTGCAGGGCTGGCAATGTGACAGCTGCCACCGGCCTGGCGCCGAAGTGGACGTGGACCTCCTCCAGCCACCCGTGCGCACAGACTTTTATGACCGGTACAGAGAGAACGCCCTACGCAAGCTGGTATGTCCCGCTAGACCCCCGACAGTGACATGATCAAAGAGAATCTAGTTCTGTAGTAAATATTTTAGGTTTCAGCTGTTTTGATTCATCAGACATTATGAATTAAGTGTCTCTCTGTCTCCCCCCCCACCCCCCTCTCCCCCTCACAGAACATCCAGTGTCCCATTGAGTGCCTTAGTCCAGAGCTGCTAGCAGATGCCCATAGACCTTCAGAATAGTTTGTGTTACATGCAGGGCTGGAGAGGCGTGTACCCTAGAGACTGCCCGTAGAGCACGGCCCCACCCCAATGCCTTTCCCTGCTCCTCTCGGGCTCCACTCTGAGCTGGGCCCTGCTGACCTCCACACTACCCCTCCCTGTCAGCCCACATCACGCTCCCAGAGTCCCCGCGCACAAGCTCCCTCACCTGCCGGGCTGGGCTCCTCTCCGCCCGCTTTCTTTCACCTGAATAATACAAGATCAGAATTTGTTAGGGACCATCCTTCAGTCCGGACCCTTTCAGTACAGGAGAGTTACGGAGCTTAACGAGCTTAACGAGGCTTAACGAGGCTCTGTGGTTTTTATTTTTGTTTTTCTTCTCAACAGCAGAGACCAAAGAACTTGCAGAGGGTTTTTTTGTAAACCATTGTGGCCTCCCATCTGTAAGACATGCTTTCTAATAGTTTTGTGACCTATATGGCCTGTATACATTTATGTAAGTGACCCTTTAAAAATACCAAGCACTGTCTTGCAACAGAAATTTCTGTGCCTTGTAGGCATCTTTTAATATCCAGTGTTGACCCGATTTTTTAATTGGTTGGCTGGTTTGAATCTGTGGCCTCTGCTTCCATTAAGAAAGCACTGTATTAAATATGATGACATACACATTTTAATGTTTTTCTTTTTTTTTATTTATCCCTTTTTCATTGCATTTTGATACAATGCAGTTTTTGGATGTACACTTTTTTTTGTTTTTTTTCTTGTTTTAGGTGCCAAATTCTTAACTACTGTGGACAAAATTCCTTTTTAATAAACTTTTTACAAAAAATGTGTTGAGTTGCAGTTGGAGATTAATGCTTTCATTAGCTACAATTTAAGGTTGTTTTATACTTTTCTTTATGAACCAGTTCATTTGTGCACAGTATAAAACAGAAACGTGTAATCTTAAGATTTCTTCCCATGCTTGCAAATGCCTGTGTAGAACGGTCACGTACCTACAGTGACAAATGGTTCAGAATCCATAATGTTGTGGGGCCATTTTGCTATCCTTGGGACTAGATGCTTTAAACTAGGATTATCAAAACATTTTAGAACAAAGTAAGCTTCTAAATGTACGAGAAGTAGGTTTGGGTCCAACAAAATGGATACAGCAGAAATAAAGTATACACATTCTTGAGAAGGAAAAATTTTTTGTTCTAAACTGGCCACCAAAGTATTAGAGGAGGGTGCCGTTAATCCTGTTAGTCGTATGTAACGGTGTAGAGTACCGGTAGTTGATGAGTTACGGTATTTAATAGAGATTTTATTTGGCGCCACCTTCTGGTAGTTCACTCACATACAGCCCCGTGAAGGAATCCCGGGAAAACACACGTCAAAGAAGACTGAGTAGTGAGTTAATTTTTTGCGTAAGTAGGCTGTTGCTTCAAATGAAACTCACACTAAACCAAAATAACACTGTAAAGTGCAGTAATATTCTATGTTGGCTTTTATATTTATAAATGATGCCACTTGCAGCGCAATATATAGAATCTGAGCTTGTCACAGTAAGCCATTTATACAGTACACAAGACTGTGCTAACGTTTCCCTGTTTATTTAGTCAGGTAAACCGATCAAATACGAATGAAACCTACGCATTATAAATAGATTAGGTTGTATGTCGTTATGTGTGTTCTATTTGTACTCTGGTGCGCTGAACTTCATTTGTGTTGAAGAATGCTAGCAGTCTAGAGAGTTTGCTTTGCCTTTCGGTCAAGTAAATTGTTACTTTCTGTGTTCACCACCAGATGGCAGTATTACACATGCTTATTTCCTGTATTTTATATTGCTATGGAGACAGATGTTCTTTTCAAAACGCTATAATGTCTAAAGGTACGATCAGATATTTTTACCACCATAAAATAGTAAAGAATATTTATAAATGTGATTATTTTTTTTCTATAGAGTGCAGCTCAAGCTTTCGCAGCAGAGCATCATGCATAGCCTCACTCTTAGTAATGACATGACCTTCACTGATGTCACAGAGTAGGCATGTTGTCAGTAAGTGTGAAACTCTACCCTCTGATGTTACATTTGTGTTTCATGACATTCTAAAGTGACTAAAACCAAGCTGTAATCATCATCATCATCATCATCATCATATCTAAGAGATATAACAGTACTTTGCTAATGTACTCAAATACTAAATTATCAGATACTTATGAAGAAAATACCATAATTATACATCAGGGGGCAGAATTGCCCTCTACTTGTCTCCTAAGCTTGAATACCTTTTCATTCATGTGTTTGTACTAGAATGAACTGATTAGATTGTATATTGTTCTTCTGCTTGTCTGTATACTTCTGTTTGGTTTAATTGCCTCTTTTATATACAAAGGCTGCAATCAAATTTTAAAAACAACCCTGGTAGTTAAGGCCCAACAAACAAAGAAAGGGTTTAGAACATATGTGCAGTGTTTAATTAGACCATGGTCTTAATGCCTTATCCAAAACTCAATCAGAAACAATCACAATCTCCATTTTTTTGGTCCACATTATTTGGATTATCTGCTGGACGGAAACATGATGTTAATGAGTCTGTGTTCTTAATGAAGGCTGGATACACTTATTTTTTTCCCCCTTAAAATGCAAAAAACTACACTGACAAATAGCCGCACATCTCAAGTCGACTAATGAAACTAACTTATCGATGTCATGTAAAATGCCTGTAGGTATTCATAACGAATAACAGTCTGCTTAAAAACACTTGTAAATAAATGGTAATACTTATCAAATTCCATAGTTAGAAACTCTAAGGCTTGTTTAAGGCTTGTTTCTTGGACAAATGCATACAAGATGAGTGATAAAACATACAATTCAGTGGGTTTTGTTCCCTCCCCAGGAACTGCCCTGGATGACTAAATACTTTAGATCATATTTTATTTTCTGATTTTGTTACAGTTATAAAAGCACTCTAGGGTAAAGGATTAACATGTCATAAAAAGGTTAACATCAATTCCATAATATTTGCAAAAGTGAGGAACAGGGAGAAGATCTTAGAATTTTGAAAAAGTACCACCCTACATCTGACAAAGACAGTTCTTACATTATTATTCCTCTCCCTCTACTGTTCTCTCACCAAATGCCTTTTCAACAGACATTACAGTGCAAGCTTCAGTGTGATAATAATATATTTCAATTCTGATATTAAGGAATATGGGTGAGGATCTGCTCACATAGTCATAACCATAAGGAGAAATAAAGGTACACCTTTTAAGACCTAAAGGCAAATAAAGGCAAAGCTTTTGTTAGATAAATACTTGCATTCATGTAATGTGCATTATGTCTCTTCCTGGAGCAGATGTTAAAACCCTGGAGTCATGACCTCTGAAGTGCACAGAACAGCACTGGAGGAAAGAGTCATCCCTTTTGTGAAAGTGTTATACCAGTCTCTGGGCATTTTAATGCCAGTATTTTTAAGAAGGATCGATATCTATTGCTTTTTGTTGGTGGTTTGTTTAAAGGGCTGAGTGGAAAGGAGTGGAAATGAAATGTCTGATGGAGCGATGGTCCAGCATCGAGGTCTTCTGGGTGAGATGATTCGACCTTTTTGTTTCACCCTTAATGGAATGTCAAGTCTTGCAGTGTTTGATCGCATTTTAAACAAAGATCTTTGTGTGTTTCTCTACTCTGAGAAGATGAATTCAGGCTTTGAAAGCCGGATCTTTCAAGAATTCATTTTTCGGATCCATAGACTGTAGGAGTCATCCTCATTGCTCATGCCTTGACAATCCACAAACCCAAACTGCTCCTCCCAACAGGGTGTAATTTATTCCCATGCACGTTTAAACTGCGGGCCAAAAGTTTGGCTTCTCGCCGGCATAAAAGCAGATGCAGGCGGCGAGCGAGTTGCTTCATGCAGGCGCACTCCACGCCTTCACCTGGAGGTACAGCCAGACCTTCGGGAAGAGCACTGAAGATTCCTCACCGGCAGTGTCAGAAAGTGGTGCCCTCTGTCTCAAAATCGGCCTGCTGCTGTAGACAAAATTAGCTGATCATAGCCAGCATTTTAAGACATTTTTCACTTTTGTAGGTACTTGAATTTTTAAGCATCCATTAAAATGACAGCTAAGGGAGTGTGCAGCAGTCATAGGTCACATTATTGTCAGACATGTGCACAGCAGAGCGAGGGTTTATGGTTCCTGAATGGTTCTTCAAGCTGCCGTCATTATATCATACATCATGCACCTCTCGCAGTCCGACTGTATTGTTCTCCTCTGTTCAATACTGCATAATTGCCTCATTGAGAAAGTAATTCAAATATACAGTTCCCATTTTGCATTATTTTTTGTTTTTCGGTTTTGTTTTTCGTTCATTTATGTTTTCCATCTGTGTTTTGAGTCTTGAATTTCCCCACCTTTCTCTGATTTCGCCTTTGTCTTGTTTCCTCTGGTTTGGCTGTATATTCATACCTCTTTCTCCTGTGTGGTGCGTCAGTCATTGTTACCAGTGCTGCGGTATCTGTTGTTGTTGCTGTTCTTGTAGCTGTTTCTGCTGTTGCTGCTATTGTAGCTGTGTCTGCTGTTGATGCTGCTGTTGGAAGGTTTCCTGTGTTTTTGGGTTGTAGTTGGTGTTGTGCTGATCCCATTGGCCATCGATGGGACTCTGTCTGGCTGAATTTGGACTCCAGGGCTACCACGGCCACGTTGTCTGAGGCACAGGTAACTGAAACCACAGTCTGTCCTTTCATCTGAAACCATAATAATGGTAGTCGCCATTAAGGTGCACACAAGCTCCTTTCTTGGCAGAAGCTGGTGAGAATTTGAATTATTTCACAGGAGAAAAATGAGAGTGGAATGTTGCTCTGTTTGTGACACATGTCGTGATAACAGCCTTTAGCCTTTTTTTTATAAAGGACAGGTCAGCACAGCACAGCGTGTCTCTGAAGTTACGTCTGTGTGCAAATGTCTTTCCATTTATTCACAGTTGGAATATATATTTGAGATGCTTTATGACATTTCACCATACATTTCTGGAGTCATAGAAATTGTAATAGAGTGAACAGGGCATTCCAAGTGTTTCTAAGGTACTCCATCAGCACAGAGAATGCATTCAGAACCGGGGCCACCCAAAGCAGTCGGTTTAACAGTTGGCTTGACTTATTCTGTTCATCTGAGCTAAGGTTCTGTTCTGGGTTCTTTGACGACTGGTATTAATGTAATCTATTGCAGTTTCTTCAACCGACTGAAGGAACGTGGCCGGAAGGGACAGAGATGCACACAGTTCTACGAGTACATGGAAGTGCCTTATGGTAATTAGGATAAGCCATTTATGTCTATGCAGCCTCTTTCTACCCCTTTCTACTGCCTTTCTAAACGAAACTGACTGGATTTAAGTGGCAGTTCCAGGTATAATACAATACAGTGTTGGTAGATGTGTAGAAGACCCATATGAATTTCATCATGCAAACAGTGCATTGTGTTATCAGAGGCTGAATAAGGGCTTGTCTAAAGGATTGAACAAAATGGATAAATTATGATGCACATCTTGTATTTATGGAAATATGCTTGTCTGCAATAGAGCCCTCTTTCAAACAGACATAAGACCAAAAAAATGAAGCAAAAATGTAATATTCAGCAAAAATTCAGTAGTTAGTAGAGGCAGTTGTTAGTAGAGTAGTGAATTTATTTGAATTAATAGTGCATATTTGACCTCTGTTGCTTGACACAGTTGCTGTAGACCAACATTTTTCAACCCAGTCCTCAGGGCCGACAATACGGTCCACATTTTCGCTATAACTTAGTCGCCAACGTTCTAATTAGGAACAGCAAGCACCTGCTAGAGGCTGGAAGTCCGGTTAGAGCGAAAACACGATCCGTGCAGGTTTGGCTCAAGGACTGGAGTAAGAATCGCTGCTATGGCAACTTCAAGACGTTAGGTCTCTGATGCTCCGATTCCCATCGTGAGGGTAAATGTCAGTGTTCACTGGCTCTGTGTGTATCAGTGGCAACAAAAACCCATAATCGTGAGAAGACGAACATCGAGCTTGTGCGCCCTCCTTGTTCTATGGTGTTTGACGGTGGCTGGGTTTTGATCAATAGCAGTGCAGCAGTCTGGCGGTTGACCATGACAGACCACCCTGGCTTCTCCCCACCAGCCACCAGTTTACTGCCTTCTGCTTGGATAATTCTGTCTGTGGAGAAGCGGCAGCAATGAAGGGAAGATTTCAGAAGTGCGATTCAGATACCTAGTGCATTTGCTGTATAGATAATGATCACTAATTTGGTAACATCATTTGTATTGGGATTGTTTTCCTTGTTGAACAAATGGACTGTTTTTGTTGTTCCGGTCAAGTTAGATTACAAAGGAGTATGAGATCGTTATTAATAGCAATTAATGAACAATAGAACACATCCAAACAACTTAGTTGACGATGGTTTTTCAAATTGTCGTTTCTTGTGTTACCACTAGATGGTGATGTTTACCATACCAAAGATGTGTCTGTGTTTTTGTGTGTGTGTTTGTTTGTGCTGTGATGTTAGAGGTGATGTGGATTAGCACTGCTTCACACTCTGTTCTGTATTTCTGAAGAGAGAGAAAAGATTAAAAACTGTGTGTGTGTGTGTGTGTGTGTGTGTGTGTGTGTGTAAACAATATGTGGCAGTCATTCCTGTTTCCTGGTAGAGTATATGCAATTTCACACCCACCACCAGCCCAGTTCTCACAGATATCACAACTATAATGTTCACAAGAGCAATGCCATCTCTACATGACAGATATTTCTCATCTTTAGCAGAACTATAAATTCTTTATGATCTACTTTGTATAAAACCTAAATATCTGAGGCCTTCCCCTGAACTCCACGCACTCACAATGTCAAGTCCTGTGTGCCGTTTTTAAAGTGACTTCACCTGCTTCCAACCTTCTCCTTCTTTTCAACCTTCTCTTGGTTCGCATTAGCATCCGTTTCACCCTGAACGCACTTCTTGTAAAAGGCACAAGTGTTTTTTTATGTTCGGATTATTGCCTTGTATATTCATGCGGCGGTTCCTCAGTGCTGCGTGTAAAACAGAAACCTGGTTCGGGTTTAGACCTATTCCTCATTTGCCAAATGGACGCTTTTGCTAAGGAATGAGTATGTGAGGTCACTGAACACTTCAAACGAATGTTAACCTTCTGCTGAAGGTGGACGTGTTTGGTAAATGGAGTGTGTGGATCAGAAAGGCTTCATCGTGTTTCCCGTCTCTCTGCCTGGCAGTGCAGCTGGGCCCTGTTCCACAGGAAACTCTTTTTTTCACTTTTATATATACATATCTTTTTTTTTTGTCTGGGCCATATTCTGAGATTTATGCAGTAAAATATGGCCTGATAAAGTTTCATCTGTTGCCTGTGTGAATTGATTCACTTCTCCCTGCTGTCTCTTTCACCATGTACAATGAACAGACATGACTTGCACGGCCGCCTGGCAAAGTGAGAAAATCATTTCCTTCACAATATCATGGCCGGCAGATGAATGTGTGTGTGCGTCTGTGCACATGTATTTGTGCATGCATGTGTGCCCATGTATAAGCCTGTGTGTGTGTGTGTGTGTGTGTGTGTGTGTGTGTCCTGGCTGCTTGCTGAAAATGTGTCAGTTGGACTCTCTTGACTCTCTCTCCTTTCTCCCCAGATTGCGGCAGACTGTTAAACATTAACATATTCATGCCACATTTTCACTCCTCTTCTCAAACCAGTAATGAAACATGGTATTAAGCCATTATCTGAAGGGGTCTCCTCTACAGTGAAAAGTAGTGCCAGGAAAATTGGATCTTCCTTTCTTTTTTTTTTTGTGTCTAACACTTTGGGTGGATCCATCTTTCTGTTTTGTTTTTTTTTTCTCTTTTCGGGCTGTTTTTCGGATGGTGAGTAATGTTTTGCTCCTGTGATCCTGACCTCTGACCCGATCCCTCCTCAGCAGACACATAGACCAAGGAAGGAACTAAGGAAAAGTTGCCTGACCCCTGGTCAGTGGGTTCTTTGCAGTTTTTGGGCTCTGAGGATGGGTGTCAGGGTAGACACTGCAGACAGACAAAGCCCTCAAACTCCATTTAATAGGCTGTAATGGGTTAATGTAGACAGAGGAAACCAAGCCTTTCCTCTCAACACCCACCCAAAACCAAGCTTAATCGTTCAACTATAGTCAGTCGCAAAGATTATCAGCACAGACTGTAAGCCAGGATAGAATTAGATACGTAAGACAGATACGTCTCGTGCTACACATGCCTGCATCTTGATGAATTTCCAGAAGACTGTGTGTAACTACAGAGGCTCTGAAACCCAACTTGCAAACATGCCAAAAAATATTAAAGAAAATACTGTGTGGGAGGGGTGGTGGGTTACATACTTTACATCCATATGGTGCCATTTGCTCCTAATGCACCAAACACATAAGATTAGATGTCTGAGACGGGGATTTTCCTAATATTGACTGTAAGTCTTTCTATGACCTAGGAGCCCAGCTGTGGTGGAAATGCATACTTTTGGAAAGTAAAATGGCAAAAGGATAATATAGCAGATCAGTTTTGATGAAACAATGTAACATCTCTTGAAAATGTTTCCACTTTGGCATTAATAAATAGGAGTCAGATATCAGGTAATATTTTTTTAGATATATGTATGTTCCTCTTGTTGCTTGTGGAAATGCTTCTACCAGACAGACTTTGGTTAAATGCTACCAGAGCAGGGCTGTGTTATTTGGGGCAATTTAAACTCTATACTTTGGAAAGACTGTTTACCGCTACCGATATGGTACTGGATTATCATGTATCCTGAAAACCCGAAACGGTTCCGTCTGCATGTGGGTTTGCGTGCACATGTACACGACCCAGTTTAGTTTCATCCTTAACGGCCGCTTTTGTCATAGCGTTCGCTCTCTACTCCACCTTGCTTATGTTATGAAATTAGAGTGACATTTTGAGAAACCATTTCACAGCCCTTTTTACGTCCAGGCCAATAAGATCTTAATTACACCTAAAATATATAGTGTTATTATTCCGCGAATTCAAACCGTGTTTACGGATGTAACGAGCAATATCACATAGTCTCATTACCAAAATCAAATCTTGTTTTTCCCGCCGGGCAGAAAAACCCTTCCAAACACAGTGTGCCTCTCCCTCGCAGACCTGTGCACTCTGACTCAGAGAGGCCAGCGTTATGCCTTGTTCGCAATCAGTCTCTGAAACTACTGACGAGCTCTCTGGAATATCCAACCGCCTTTTGAACATAAATTAGCATTTAGACAAACCGGCGGCTCCAGCCAGAGCCATCTCACTCGTTAGCCCGCATCTAAATGGCTGTTTGGCTCCTGTTTGGACTTGGCTATAATGCGGGTTGTTAGGCTGATGTATTTTGGTTTAATTCGTCGCAGAGAAAGGCGCCGTGGCTTCAAGGCGCACATTCGCCTCTCCATCCGACATTCATCTCGCTCCCACGCCTAAATAAAAATACAGAAGTCAGTCTACTTTACGGATGAGACATCCGCCATTACTAACGCCAGGCATAATCGTAATAAACAGTCTCCCTCCGTGCCGAGGAGCGAGCTGGCTGAAACGAATGGTCACGCTGTTGCAGCTTCAGTGCCAGTTTATTAATCCAGGCCCGCTCGGTAAGGCAGAGGCTGCCTACGACGCTAATGATGGTTGCTGAGAGTCATCGCTCAGTGTGTTGTGCGGTGTTACCGGAATAAATGATCATTAGTGTGTTTTAGTCCCTTCGCCCCTTCACCCTGCCCGTGCCACTAGAGGAGGAGCGCGCGCTTGCTAGCTGTCTGCTTTTGGGATAACATCTTGTTACACTTTTTTAATTTTGTTCCGCTCATTCATTAAAACCGGAGAAGAGAGAACAAAGACAGGCAATTAAAACCTGCTCACTGGATCCAGTCGCTATTCAGCCCAATTTTTAATTCACCTGAAATGAAAATAATTAGAGCGTGATATTAAAAATGAAAAGATAAAAATGAAAATGTCTATCATGTGCAAAGTTTTCAGTTGTGATAGTCAGGTAGGCAGGGAAGTTCGTCTTCATTTCTGGTTAGAGTTTTGAAAATATGACTGCGTAAATTCCAGAACAACGTGTCAGAGGCACGTAAGAGTGTAAAACATGAAGTAGAGGTAAAGGAATTATTATGAGAGAGCTTGTTACTAGTTGTACTACTTGTTACATATTGCCACATGTTACAAAAGAAAATGTTTTTTAAAATCGCTGTCCTCCCAGTAAAGCATGCCGTTTGCTGCACACGCTGCCTCCATGAAATGTCTTCATCTGCACTGCTAAACCCTCTCTCCTCACCTCGCGTGGTGGAGGTGCAGTCGTGTGGGACCACGAAGGCTGCAGTAAACACGAGCAGGCCTGACCCCATCCCTGCTGAGGTGAGCCTCTGCAGACAGGGGTCAAGGGCTGCCCACAGACATGAACTTCTGTTGACAAGACTCACTGTCTCAGGGGAGAGAGGCAAGTCAGACTGTAAAGCTGATGGTAAAACAGACAGCCACACGTGCTTCTGAGACATGGCTCTGCAGAGGGTCAGTGAGGAACTGGGAGGCAGACACACACACACACACACACACACACACACACACACACACACTTGACCCCACGCAAGAGCCAAACACCAACTGTTCTACCATGTTCTAGCATAGTTCATTTGACTGTAATGTGTTTTTAAGGTTTTAAAGTAGATAAGCACACATGGGAGAGGAAGGCATTTCCGTGGTTCTGGGTGTGTTTATGACACATAGGCCCCTGCATGTGGAACTGATTAACTTTGTATTATACAAACAGTGAATGATGAGTCATGCTCACCAAAAACACATGGGCGTGTTTGAAGGCCATCCTGGACATCGGCAAACCTCCTTTTAAAGTTTTTTAAGCTTTGGTCATGTTTTGCTTGTCAGGGCGCTCTCTCTCTCACTCTCTCTCTCTTTAAACATTTTTCATATATTGACACTTTTTTATGTATTAGCAAAGAGCAGAAAACAAATATTACTTAGGGACTCCCTTTCAGTACTTGCCTCAAAAATAAGATGCTCCTTATAAATATTTGTATTAAGGTTTTTATACAAACGGATACTCTCAGTACTTGTAAAAAAACAGGAACAAAATTAGACATCCATGTTGAAGGATTTTTTCTACATAACCTAGTCCAGCTAACATATCCTCACATTTTCATCTTGCTCCTTTAGTTCTTCAGGCTTTTGTTTTCCACACAGCCAGAAACGACTTCAGCTCCACAGCACACCTCAGAGCAGAGCGGCCACGGTGTTTAAGTGCTTCTAAAGGAGCGGGGAAATGGATAACGGCTTCTCTCAAAATCGGTGCGAAAGTGGGACTGCAGCCAAGTTTTGACATGCCTGCGGAGGCCAGGCAGGGTGACGGAGCAGTGTAAGGGGAGAGGGCTGACGGAGAGGGCTTCAGATCCCACCGCCCAACCTGTCACTCAACCTGATGCCCCACACAAGCCAATAATTACTTTCCCCAACCATGGACCATGGCAGCCCAGCTGGAGACCTCAGGGACTCTCTGCCTGCCTTTGCCACACACACACACACACACACACACACACACACACACACACACACACACACACACATACACACATGCCGTACTCTACTACTCTTTCTCTTCTTTCCCATCTCTCCTATTTTTCACTTTTTCACCCGCTTTCACTATGTCTGCCTCTCCCCCTCTCATACATGTGCATTCTCTTCTACACCATCCACAGCTAACACACGCTCCTACACAGCGCAGGCTCCTAACGCAGGCTCCTACACAGCGCAGGCTCCTAACACGCTCCTACACAGCGCAGGCTCCTAACGCACGCTCCTACACAGCGCAGGCTCCTAACGCACGCTCCTACACAGCGCAGGCTCCTAACACGCTCCTACACAACGCAGGCTCCTAACGCACGCTCCTACACAGCGCAGGCTCCTAACGCAGGCTCGTACACGGCGCAGGCTCCTAACGCAGACTCCTACACAGCGCAGGCTCCTAACGCAGACTCCTACACAGCGCAGGCTCCTAACGCAGGCTCATACACAGCGCAGGCTCCTAACGCACGCTTCTACACAGCGCAGGCTCCTAACGCAGGCTCATACACAGTGCAGGCTCCTAACACACTCCTACACAGCGCAGGCTCCTAACGCACGCTCCTACACTCACAAAGGTTTTATCTAGACAACACCCATCTTCCTCCCTCCTCAGACCTTCAGCCTGTCATTTCAGCAAAGGATCCCAAAGACTGTATGAACCCATGAACCTGATCTCAACGTAATGTCCACCCAACTGAATTGCCGGTGGTACATTAACATCTGAAGTACTGAGTTACAGTTTTTCTGTGATTGCTTAAGCACAATTTTGAAAACGGGGTTCATTTTGTCAAAACACTACACAATTCACACAACCACCCACACAAGTAGCAAAACACCTCAGATTTGGAAAATGAAACACTACATACAAACCGCCACAATCATTTATAAAAACCCAATTTTGTTAAAGCACAGAGTTCATATGGTCTGGTTTTGTTTGAACAAGTTACTCATTGCTGTGCTCAATATTAAACATTTTTATAGTGCCCAAATCCTACAGTTCTTTTATCATTTTAACTTGATGTCCACTGTGTTTTTCCATTATTATTTTCCAACCTATTTATCTCCTAGAAGAAAACAGGTTGTTTACGTTACTTACTATTTATGTGTGTATGTGTGTGTATAT
>JAOYMR010000006.1:25769249-25783100 GCA_025802075.1 Tenebrosternarchus preto | reverse complement strand
TCCTTGGGGTTTCTTGAGACTGCAGCCTTTTGATTGAGGAAGTGACCATCCCTCCCTCCCTCCCTCCCTCCCTCCCCCCCCCCTCTTGAGAGCCATTGATTTGCACATGCGGATTGTGCTATTTCATTACAGGGCATTTGGTAATTTCCTGCAGGCCTAGACCATGGGCTACACGGAGAAGGGGAAGCTGGAGAGAGAGAAAGCAAGAGAGAGGAGGGGCAGAGAGAGAAATGGAAAGAACGGGTGAGTGTACTGGGAGAGGGTGGGTGTACTGTGGGTGGAGGTGTGTGTGTGTGTGTGGGGGGGGGGGGGGGCACATTAAACCATTAGAGTTGAATATGGGAGACACAAATCAGAGCAGGAAAAAACAAGGTATGAAACGTGCCATAGCTTTAATTACCACTCCTCCACTCTGATTAGATATAAGGAGATAAAAGCTCAGAAATAATTTAATCAGCTCTTTGTTCTTACACAAAGCTGTATTCTTCTTCCTCTTTCTTTCTTTGTGTTTTTTTTTTTTCCCCTGTTCTAAACCCCGTACAGTGAGGGCAGCCATTTTCCAAAATAAACTCAAATTTGCTGCCTTTTTTCCTTTTTGCTACCGTCCCTGGTCCCACACATTAGAGTGCTGGGCTCATCTTTGCATTAGTCTGCACCTTTTGTACGAGTATATGAGCAGTCCTGTCTTTTAAAAGCTGCCTTAGGCAGTGTGATGTATCTGTAGCACGCGCTGGATGAATTAAGGTTGGTTTGTGCTGGGATAATCTCTACTGGTGAAGTCTCCCATTTAATGGACCATAGAAAAGGTCTGAACCTGAAGTCTCACACTCGTAGGCTGAGTGCATTAACTAAAAGGCCATTGATTACACGGTAAAATAGTGCCCTTTCGAAGACAGGCACGGTGTTCCTCAATATGAAAACCAGATATCTCCGACTTTAATAGATCATGGAAAACTGGGCTGTTGGGGTCCTCAAACCATGAGCAATGGGAGTCTTTATTTCTCAAGCCTGCTCTTAGGTCCATTGAATTGAACAGATCATTGTGGAACACAAAGGCCCACTGCAAATGAGTCTGATTTTTTTTTGTGTGGGAAAATAAAGGATACTTGGAACAGACTGTAATTTATTTAAATAATATGTGTTTATCAATATATCCGAGCAGAGTGGGGGAAAAATGAAACGAGTAATCAATAAAGTATTGTCTGCTATGGTTCAGTGTGTTGTTATAAACCAGTGTCTTGATCAGAGCTCTTTAAGATATATATTCACAAAACAGGAAATGTCTTCTGCTATGTCTGAGCTGCAATTATTTTATTTTTGTCCCTGAAAAATTATAATACTGATAATGCCTGAAGTTATTATTTTATTATTACAACCCGTTTGACATTTAAACCAGCAAACAATTGCATAGAAAACTGACATTTTAGTTTCCAATTCAGTGTTGAAATAAATAAATGACCTGGCATTTTTGAGGAGAGAATTTTGTCTTTAAAAGATTTTTAAGTGCACATTGATTGTTCTCTTTGAAGTAATTACCCAGTGTAAGACCAGGGCGTGTTGGGGGAGTTGTAGGTTTAGAGCTCCTTCTCTCACCTCCTCATGTGCTTGATTTCAGCTTTTGCTCCTTTCATTAAGACCCTGAGAGACTATGGAGGACTGCTGCAGGATTGCAGTTTTTTTTTTAACGAAACAGCAGGCTTTTTCAAATGAAACTGCTCAAACTGTGCTAGAAATGAATTTAACAGCTCGAATCAGATATCATGGGGTTTTTGCTCCAGACCTATTTTTCCCTGTTTGCAGTGTGTGTTGTGTTAATGAGGGAAAGTTGACTTCAGGAGAATGTGGAAATGGTACATGCCAGTGTCGAGGAGTTTTCTTCCACACGAGCATTAGTCACTGACTAGCAAAACCCATTCTTGTTTCGTGTTTCTACTGTAGATTAATGGTGAAAGATGGAGGCTAAACTCCTGGCTGAGGAAAAGTAGTGTTATTACTTTAAATTGACAATTCTGGTTTCTCCGATTTGTGGATGAACCCGTATTGTGCACAGACCTGGGCCCATTTTACCTTACAGCTTTTAGTGTGGTGCTAAAAGTAAATGATACCAGTGCTATCAATGTTATCTTGAGAGCATTCATTTAGATATAACTGAGTAATTAAACTGGAGTTAAATAAATCGCGTTGCCTTTTGGGTAATATACAAATGGTTTCAGATATTATCAAAGGCCAAAACCACTAGGACTGTGCTGTGCTATAGTATTCAACAACATATTTTTGCTAATTAATATGAATGCATATGCTTCCAGCTACTTAGTTTTGGAAAAAAACACCAATACATCGTGTTGAACTAGAACTATATATTATACATTTCAAACTAATTGTATAGGGTGTAGTTTTTGCTGCATGTTAATGTTTATTAGGTATTAAAGTTAAATATTAACACAGTGCTTTTCTTAACAGCAGTACTGAGTAGCGCATCCTTTCAAAGGAGTTTAAGATAAAACCATTACACTTTTAATGAAGTGATAAAGTGTAATAATGTACAGCACACAGCCTCAGCATTAAGTTCACTGTAATGGCATTCATTTAAAGTTCCTACATAATGTGTTCAGGGAAAAGGGTGTTCACTTCGTCACCACGGTCTCGTACTGGGAGAGGTAACAGCAAGCTGTTACAATCCCATAATTCAAATTCTCTTCTCTGTGCCTGTCCTCCTCCCTCCAGAATTATCTACCAAACAGGATTTTCACAGGAACTTAAGCATGAATGTTTAATTAGCTGCAGCTGTTGTGCTATGTGCGTATCTCTCGGTGTATGATGCTAACCTTACTCATGGGCCTAGATCACTCTCCATGATAACTGTACACTTGCTCTTATCAACAATCACGGACACCAGGGACTGATTTGTAAGGTTATTTTGCGACGTGAGCTTGGTAGTAAGAATCACATTCAATTCTGTGATAATCCTGGTACTTGGACGTCTGCCCTGTTCACATAATTCCTCATTGTGCAAGTGAATGTTTCATATCATCCTATATGGAGTTTAACCATAAAATGCAGACTCTCCAGGATGGGTTCTGCTCTGAGGGGACCGAGTGTGGAGAGGTGAGGCTCAGTAATTCAGTCCCTTTGAATCTTCTCTGGACTATGGAATCTCCTCACACAAATCCTGCAATTTATGGCACGTAATCCCCCTGACAGCAAAACTGCCTGAATGAAGATTTTTTTTATTTGTTTGTTTGTTTTTTGTGGGGGGAGGGGGGAATTGGAAAAAGTCAATTTATTTGGTCACTAGGCTTTTCCATAAGCCACCACTTTCTCCCTCATATTCTTCTGCGGAAGAGGACTCGGGGCAAAGAGACATTTGCTTCGTTTGGAGCCCTGCTTCACTTCCCTCTGAAGTGTCTGTATTCTCTCAGGCGCGGCTGGGGCTCTCGTCTTAGAATATGGTGTTACCTTTTCCCATTGTAGCCAATTACCTACTCCCACTTCTGGGGCTCTCCTGGAGCCTTACTGTGATAACATTGTGCCAAGTTCAAGATGGTGTCATTCTGAAACCATGGCAACTGCTAGCAACCCTGTAGAACTACTAAGTATTCTGGACAAATGATTGACAGGTGCCCTTTTGAACAATGTCGTTTACAGTATGTTAACAAAGGGTCAGGACAATCCATGTTTTGTCTGCATCTGAATTTGCCACATTTAAATTCTTAAGTTAAAACTAACCTCAGGCTGGATTTGGAGCAAATGATCTAAACTGAAAAGTGGCTCTTCTTTCAAAGTAACTCTTTGTTCAAGTAGTCTGAGGAGGTTAGCTACACAAACTAGCTGCTTAGCTAGGTGCCAAATGAATATGCTTTTTAAAAAATCTTTCTTACATGAAGGAAAGCGAGAGAGAAAGAGAGAGCAATTCAAGAGTAAATATGTCAGAAGAAAAAAAAAACAAGTAAATGAGGAACATACGGATTAAAAAAGAAATGTTGGGTTTTTTTTGTTTGTTTGTTTTTGTGAAGACAAAGAGAAAATCTGTAGCACCAAATCTTTAGCCATGTTAGTGTCAGGTTGTGCTTTTTCTCAAAACTATCTTCCTAGAAGAAATGAGGGAAGCTTTTCCCACTGCCCTCATTGATGACCTGTGGAAAGTAGATTTAGCCCAGAGAGTGAGAGGAGAGGCCAAAGGTCAAAGGTCATTTATCAGCTAAAACCTCTTTTAGACACACATTACGTTCAATGGCTGCGTCAGCTGAGCTTCAAGGGAGGAAAAAATATAGGGAGAGTGAGAAAAGAAAGAAAGTGAGAGAGGGGCGAGATAGAGGGAGAGAGAGAAAGAAAGAGGGGCATGTAGTCCTGTCTGAGGTGGAGCGCCCTTTCTAATCCCACTCCTGCTCCTGCTGCTTTTGTATGCTGAGTGGATCCCTGCGGGAGTCTGTCTGTTCAGTCTCTGTAGAACGCTCCTATTACAGAGCGGAAATGGGAACAAGAGTGAGGAGGCAAATTTACCCAGGGCAAATGTAATGACTTCCAAATAATATAAAACTGAAATGGCTGAAATTTATAAAAGGCTGCCGTACATTTCATTTTTAAACAGGTTCGTAGCACTGATTTGAATTCAAAAATCATTAGAGCACTGTAGCACACTTCTTGCTGGGAAGCCAGAAATGTACATCAAACTATTGGGATGTTTATTGGTAGAGAAACTAGGGGGGAAATATCTCCTGCATGATTACACATTTGGAATAAGTTAAAGAGAAAATGACCTATGACCAACTTTCCCTCCGTGATGTTTAAAGAGCTGTCTTTGGTTTTCAGACTGCGTCCGGTAAAAGGTCAGGACGGGGTGGCGTTCAGAGGCTAGAGTGTGCCCTGAATGTAGAGTTAAATAGATGTCCTTTAGACCATGACACCCTGTAGACCAAGCCAGCAGAAAAATTTCATTTGTACTGTGCTACACTATCTGGCCTCCACAGTCTCAGGTTAAAGGGGCAATTCAGTCCTCTCAGCTAAGATGGCAAGATTTGAGCCTTAGTGACACTTTATCTAAATGTGTCAAAAAGATGTCCCTGCTGAAAATGTTCAACTCTTCTGAAATGTTTTTTCCCTTCTCCTCTCCTCTCTCTCTCTTTCTCTCTCTCTCTCACTCTGTTTTTTCCATCTTCTTGCCAGATCTTCAGAGGAACACTAGGTGACTTCACAATGCAGTCAATGAAACACCGTGATGGAAAAGAGGTCAGGAGAAGATGAGTTTTGGTACATACAGAAAGACAGTAAGCAGGTTCCTGGTGACACTAGAAGGTTGACACTGACGGAGAATCATCTTGTGAGCTCCTTCGGTTCTGTTTTAACTCTTGCTTTGACTTTGTATACACAATAGGATTTAATGATTGTAAAACTGTATATGTAAGGAAAAACCTTGTTTGGACTCGGCAGCGAATGGTATCCACCAAAACCAGGTCATTGATAGGATGTACTATGAGCAATTACCATTCCTCAAGAACTTTAAAACCTTTTATGGTCTGTTTCTGCAAATTACATAATTCATGCATGAATAAGTGCCTGAATACAAGATACTGTTTTTACATAAGACAGTAGAAGTCTACAGGCTTTAATTATATACATTTGTTTTTTGTTTTTTTTTGTTTTTTGGTCAGTTGTTAAATTAGTCAACCGTGTTAAAACCAGGAAAGCAGGTCACAGTTTTGTTGTTTTGCTTCAAGTCAAAGACAAAAACAGAAAGGCAACGGTGAAATGAGAATCAACCTCCAGCTTCTGTCTTCATTTGCACTTTTAATGACTGTAACAGTTGTGCTTGAAATAGCCTCTCTTCTTTCATGCTGATGTTGTGAATCTTTATGAAGAAAAACAAGCCCTCTTGGCACCGCATGGGGGTCACTAATTAACATCTGGGGAAAAGACAAGAAGCCTGTCTGCATGAAGGCACCGTCGCATTGCTCTGTCCACTGAAAAGCAATCGTATGACTCTCACTCTCTGGGCAACAGACTGCGTCAGCCTCCGTCACTGCAAGGCTCGAACACGAGGGGAAAATGCTGTTAGTCGTGACAGAAAGTCCACCATGTTCCTGAAGCACCTTGCCACATCTGTCAGAGCTTGATTCCACCCTCTGAAGTGACTAAGAAAGGACGTTCAACACCGAACACGTCGTCCATCCGTACTCTTAAGCTGTCTGTTATAAGCCGTTGGCTGCTCCAAGTGTTTAATTAAGTGAATATTTCAGTGACCTCAGGGGGGCACACTTTACCACAGTCCTGAGCACAAGTCACCCAAAGACCAGGACCAATTGTGCTCCACTGAGTAAATCTGTCTAAGATACACACTTTCAACTTAGGCGTGAAAGATAAAGAAATAAGGAAAGTCAGAAAGAGATCATTGTCTTAATATGTTCTCACAATATGTTCTGTGTTCTGTTTCACTGTTTCATTTTGTGGTGTTTGGATGTTGCTATTTTTAATCACTTGCACTGCGTGATCCTATACAGCTAAAGAAAATTGCTAATATACAGTATGTCTAGTCTTAGCTTACAAACAAACATTGAATTGGAAGGATTAGACCTCCTGTAACCATAGCAACATGGCACTCGTGCCAACGTGCAAAACAAGTGGTGGCGCCAATACAATAGGAGAGAGGCCCTTTCATTGGGTGGTGCCGTGTCCGATCGTTACCCACACGGCCAAGCTCTGGACCCCCATGTCCACACTCTCCAGATGTGTAGATGATCAGAGAGCCGGGGCATTTCCAGACACGGCCTGGTTTCCTTGCCCTCAGCATGGTTTCCACAGGTCAATATCTATTAAAGAACACATGGAACTGCTCCTAGTCCACACGGGCAGACGTATAAATCACTTCGGAGTCGCTCCAGTCCGGGAGCACAGACCGGCGGTCGCCTCGGGAATAGCTCTTCCCCGTGCGGCATGCTGACACCGGAGCAGGACCCACATTAAACCTAGACAACCGCGGTTCTTGGACACTTGAACACAAATGCTAAATTTATCCCTTCAAAGACGCTTAATGTATATCCTGTTATCATATGAATATCCAATAAACTAACAAATGAAATGGATCAGATTCCTTCTAGTCTAAAAGTACAACGCGTATGAAGATATCTAGCACTGAAATGACTTGCTTCTATATTTGGTGATATTTGTGCTTTGCAGCACACTTTTAATAATAACTCTGGATTTACTTCTCTTCAGAGACCTATTCTCGCATGAAATAACGGAGGTGACACAGAATGCATTTGACTTCCTGAAAGCTACACGGTCAAGTGGAATGTCTGGATGATTCCAGATTTTCAATTAGTAAAAAATTTGCATAGCATAATTGTCTGTATTGGGACTACGGAATATCAGCATAGCTGAGAACGTCGTGTCAAGACGGGTGAAGATTATGATGACCTCTAAAAAAAAAAAAAGGGAAGGAGAAAAGTGAGAGAGAAGTGGGTGTCTGAGAGGCTTATATGACTCCGTCTTTCTGGTCCACGTCTACTTTGCCATGAAAAGGAATAAATTGTCTCATGCATGAGAATGTTTTAGATTTCTGTGGAGTGAAAACATGGTGACCTCTGGAGTCACTGTTTCATTTCATGCCCACAGATTAACTCACTTTTTTCTGTCCTAGACTCACAGAACCAAATATTGTTTATTCTGACCAAACAGTTTTTGAGAGAAGCCTGAGGAAAACTAATAGGATTTTAGACATCAGAATTCACTATATAAGCAAAGACCTTACTATTGCTATTTCTTTGCATTGGCTATATCTGTTTTTCATAGAGATGGTGAGCATGTGAAAGATTTAAAAGATGCAGAATGAGATTGGTAGTGATTATACCATTGTGTGTGTGTGTGTGTGTGTGTGTATGTATAGGATCTGGCGATCTTCCTCCATGCCTGAGGAGGTCGCACTCTCCCCAGTTTTTAGTGCTGTTACACCTGATCCTTGTTTATGCTTATTATCTGCATTATTAAAGGCCATCACTCTATCTCCTGAATATTTGGATTTCTGGGCCATTCGAGGTGAGCGTCTTGCTTTTTCTTTCTCAGATAAATAACTGACTGTTTTGTTTCTCCTGGCTTAGGGTTCAGCAGCTGCCGTTGTTTCAGCTCTGATGGATGCTGGAGCAGCTGGAAATTACATGGATTTGAGATTGGCAGATTGTCTTTGAGCACAACGAAGGACGTGCTTAATCCCTCCCGAAAGTAAAGGCACCTGATGGATGCCTCCTGGGAAAGGGAATGGGAACCAAGGTCAGAGAGAGGAGTTGGAATAAAGGTCGGAGTTTTCCATAAAGCATTTTTTTTCATATACTCTCTTGAACATCTCCTCGTCCTTGCGTATCCTTGGTAGAATAATTGTGATCCAGTTATCTCCTGGATGGGGGAAATAGTTTGCTAGAGTAAGTATTGCCAAGGTAATTGTACAATGCTTGTTCTGTAACCTCTTATTGACTCAACTCTAAACTATTGATTCCCAGCCAATACCACGATTTGGCTGAGGTTTTCACTAAGAATAAGGCTGCCCAGTTCCCCTAGAAATTAAGGTATTATCCACCTGTCGGAGCTACACCCCTAGAAAACTTCATTGATGAAGCCCTACAATTGGGATACATCCATATCTATGTATCTATTTAATTTCCAGTATGTAACGATTGTTATCTTACTGTATCATACACTTTATGCTTCATTGTTTATTCAGTAAACAGTACTGGAGAGAGAAATTAATTAGGATGCATCTGATCCTCCATCGCACCTGTTGGTGCTAAAAAATGTTCATTCCAGCATTGATTAGTGTTGAATTCTATTACTGTTAAGCACCCCTATTAACTTAGTCCTTGACACCTTAGAAAAACTTTAAAATGCAAGATATTTACTGAATTGGATTTAAGTGCTTATAATCTAATTGCTATCAGAAAGTGAGATGAAAGACTATGAATATTTTACTTGATCATATTAGTTCTATTGTGCCTCATCTACCCTTCAAGATTTTATAAATGAAGATTTGAGAGACATATGGGTCATTGTTTACATAGATGACATCGTAATCTATTCTGCCCCAATGTCAGAGAACATCCAGCATGTTGGAAGGATATTGTAGATGTTCCTGGAAAACCACCTATTAGGACTGTGTGGATTCCATGTTTCCAAGATATGCATTCTTGACCATAACATAGAGGCAGGGGAGGTATGCATGAACTCAGATACTGTGAGAAAACTGACCAAAACCACCATCAAGACACTACAGAGATTCCTGGGGGTTGTCAATTTCTCACCATTTTAACAAAGGTTTTACCTCCATTGCAGATCTCCTCACCTATCTCCTAAAAGGAAAACCCTGGAACGGAATTCTGCTGCTGACCAAGCTTGAAAGCTTCCTGAAACGCCACAGTCCAAAGACAAATTTCTTTATATTGCGTGTTTTACAACGGCCGTTGTCGCAAAACAGTTTTACACATGTCCAAGTCCAATCCAGCTAATTTGTAGTTCATAATGGAGGTGGACATGTTTGATATGAGAATCAAAGCCGTCTTGTTCCAGCGATCTGGATTCCCATCGAAGTTGCATCCTCAAGACAGAAAAGAATTATGACGTGACAAACAGGAAACTTCTTTCAGTGAAAGCAGCCTTTGATGAATGGAGACACTGAGCCAGGCATCCTTTTGCATCACAGGAATTTAGAGTATTTACAGATAGCAAAGAGACCTAATGCTAGACAAGCCAGGTGGGCTCTTTTCTTTGCCAGACTCTATTCTACTGTTACCACTTATAGTGGGGTTTAACTAGTGAAATCCAGGAAACCTGGGAAAACAAAACCCCTCCTCATGAATGCCCTCCTTCCAAACTCAATATCCCAGCTGGCTCTGCAGCAGTGAATAATGCATTTAGAACACATATCATTCAGCACCATCCATGAATTCAGCGAACAACAGATTTAGTTAAAAATAAGTACTGGTGACCTTCGACAGATATGACCAGGTTTGTGAATAACAAGTAAGAAACGGCTAGCTTGTTGGTTCCTTTTCCAGTCCTAAATCACCCTTGATCTCACTTAGAGATTGATATTCTCACAGACATTCCTACTTCCAGTGTTATATAGTGGGATATAGCTAGTGAAATACACTAAGGGTAAACTATTCTGACCATCACAGACAGATTCTCAAATACCAGTAGACTGATACCCCTCAAAAAAAAAAAAACTTCCCAGTGTATGAGTGACTGGTTATCATCCTCAGTCTACAGTCAAGTAGATGGGTTAAATCTGGAAACAAAATGTCTCCTTGGTTCATATTCCTGCTGGTATATGCTGTGATATATTCCACTCTAGCTCCTGAACAGTGGTTTGGTTGTCCACACAGGACATGAATCACAAGTCCATGTTGCATAGGTTCATTTGAATTACTCCAACAGGTCTCCCTAATCTCATCTAGACTCAAACTTCTTTCTACACATTGTGTGTTACAAACATTCCATGTCTCCCTGTTAAAATTGGGAGGATCCTGGGACTGGAAGCAGCCCCCACCTCCTGATGTGGATGGCTTCCTATCTTACAGTATGTGGACACTGGACTTGTGGAGGTTTAGGTGCCAGCCTTTCTATCTGGTTGCTGGGAGAAGCATGAGCCAGGGGAATGATCATGGGTACCTGCTGAAGATATCCTTGATCCTTCTCTTATTACCACCAGGTACATCCTGGTCACCCTGCTCCCAGGTCAAGAGCCATCCACAGTGCCAGGTTTGGATGGTGTTGGGAGCTGCCTTGTCTTGATTTGCGTTGTGTTGATTAGTCAAGTGCATTATTTAAGGACTTAAGGACATTTTTTTTTAGCTCCTGTGCAAAATCTTGCCTGCATTTCTGTATTACTGAGCTGTTGGTATTTCTAGTCTTTTGCATCTTTTTGGTAACTGACCTTGGTATATCAAGCATCTCTGGGTACTTGATTAGCGCTATATAAATACAATGTATTATTATTATTATTATTATTATTAGTAGTAGTAGTAGTAGTATTAGTATTATTATGTATTTTGAGTATTTGGCTTTCCCCTCTGAATTCTGTTTGCATAGTGTATTATATATAATATTGTATTTGTAATACTCTAAACAGGTACTTAGATTAAACCCACCCTAGTCCTCTTTGGTTCTTGAAGCATACTGAATGTAATGCTGAGGAATAGTAATGCTTAAATCAGTAAGAACTTAGGATCCTTACATTCTCTAAAACATTAGCTATCAAGCTTGAACTCCTTGGACCAAAGAAGCTTCATTTGGCATCAGTTGCGTCTTGCATAAATGCCTTAATAGCTGAGCATGATGACCTGGGTGCCAACGGGTTTAGCTCAATCTATGGCCACCAGATTAAAACAACAGCTTCAGCTGTCTATGCACTGATCAGCTAGAAATCACTATAATCAGAACGCTCGCATCTGCAGCAAAAAAAAAAAAAAGTCATGAAGCAGTATGCTTAATCTAAATTGCCATGGTTACAAACCGCAGAATTAAGAAGAGGGTGATTTAACAATTTTCTTTGCCCATTATGCCGCACCTAATTAATTTCATAAAGGTCCCTCTGAAGATAGTTATAATTACTGACTATTTTCCCTTCCTTCAGCTGTCACGCCGAAGCACACACACACAAAAAAACGTCTTATGTGACAAGGTGCTAATTTGGTCTATTAGGCACAGGTGCAAGCGTGTGTGTTCCTGTGATTCTCCCAATGAATAGAAGTGCTCAGTACCACTTGTTGGCGCCATGTTTTTGAGGGTGAGAAACTCGGTTTATTCAACCTATTTTTTTGCATGAGAATGTGAGATGACATAGGCTTGCTATAAGGCATTTAAGACTCCGGAAGAATTTCTTGAGGACCTTGCAAGCACTCCAGAGAGGAGCAGAGAGATGTCAGCTGCAGGAAAAGAAAGGAAAATAATGCTGCCACTCCAAGCGCCGACATAATGGAAAAATGATTGGAGGAGAGGAAATGTTCCCGTGCCTTTCACCCAGAATAAGCTGCGCTACAAAACAGTGAATGATGGACCCGGAGAGATGTGTGTAGGAAATATTACTCATGTACTTGCATCAGACCTATTAACCATTAGGATCTCTTTGGTCCTTTATTGTATAATGCTTTCAGCAAGGCTGGAGGCAGATTACCTTGTGGCACAGCTCCTTGCCAAATCATTCCCTGCTCCACTTTCCTATGCTTTATCAGACTTTTACACCTAAATATGGGAGTGATTATACAGTATTACTCTGTCTGCCAATACGGTCTGGTGTCCGTTGCACATATGCGTGACTTGGAAAGGTACAGCTGGTTTCGCTGGACTTTTATGACTGATATTAACATTAGATGCACATCAAACTCTAACCTGGGACTTCATTCTTAATGGGAAGCAGATGACGATTGATGCGGGCTGTTACATACGTCTCTGTCACTGAAATGAATGCATGCTGAAGCTCTCTCACACATGGGTGATGTGCCTGTTACAGATGGCTTTAAGCTGCACTGAGCTCTTCTGGTACTGCTATGGGCCAAGAATTGTCGCAGTGAGCTACAGATATGCTATATATTTTGAGCACTTTGTAAAGTAATATCTTGACAGCAAATTACAGAGCACTTTGAAAACATGCAAATATTTATTGCTGAGATATAAAAATAACACCACAGAATACCATGGAAAGGTATATAAAGCTGATAACACCATACGATAAATCACTTATTTCCTTTCCGTGTCTGAAGGTAATTAGGTAAGCTTGGTACATTTACAACTGAAAACACTGAGCTCTAAAGGAACAGAGACTGCAGATAAAATCCATTTTGTCACAGTACAGGCTCATAGAAGTGCAACTGCAGCAATTGATCGGAATCTGCGAGCAAATAAGTGACGGTATTGATTTCTGTCTGTGACGCTGTTTCTGAAGACTCTCCACGCAGTCCTTTGAATTAAGAGAGACCCTTCAACCAGCAATCTCAAATTTAACTAGATAACACACGAGGTTACAAAGCCCACTAACCCACTTTCCCCCAATTTTTCCTTAGCCTAGTCCATCTGTTTATCTCTCATCTCTTCTCTGCCATGTGCTTAATTAAGCCATTTACTGTTGAATAGGCAATTCTAAGGTAAGATGGATGTTGATAACTGCATAATACTGCAAATTAGAGGGAAAATCTAATGTTTCCGTAGGAAGTCTTTAGTGCTGCTTGCCCCCCTGTAGTGGCACCTCAGCTGGGATGTGTTGAACAGACACATCGATTTGCTCCTAGTTTCCCCTCTTCTGCTAACGAACAGTGGGGATGCATTCACACAACACTATGTGTGCAACACACAAAGAGCCAGTCTGCAGGGGTGGCGCCTAGACAAACATCCTTATGGAGCCAACAGACATACTGTAAGTATCACATACTTCCACACACGGGCCTATGTGGCTATGATAACAAACCTCCCAACTGGAATACTGCACACTATAGCTGGGTTTTAATACTTACTGAACGGTGAGGAATTCTTAAAACCTATCTGTCATTCTAGACGTCAGACGGAAAAAATAACATTTGCATTTTAACATTTTCTGTTTGTCCTGTTTCCTGACCAGTTATTAAGGCTAAATATAACAGTTTGTTGAACGTCCATTTTACTTAATCCATTACTTAGAAAATCAACGTTGATAGATGCACAATTATTTGATTATTAGATTTCTTATTGTCACGGTGGCCGCCCTGGCCGCCTCCCCCGTCCCGTGTCAGTGTGGGTGTGTCTGTGGAGGTGTGTTCTGTGCGTGTGCGTGTGTGTTCGACAGTGGGCGTGGTGTGTGAATGAGCTCGTTGTGTTTGTGATACGTTGCACCTGTGTCTC
>JAOYMR010000006.1:25755945-25769016 GCA_025802075.1 Tenebrosternarchus preto | reverse complement strand
GAAAATAAACGGTTTTCATATTCTTTCAAGCACGAGTCCTGTCGGCTTTTTGCAATCCCTCGGGGCTCGCACGTTACGCTTATTTTTTAAACAAATTAAATATAATTAGAATGGACACTCTCCTGCTTCATAGGTAGCTCTAGTACAGTATTTAATACAATAATAATTGTATATAATACAAATGAATAAAAATGGTTTAAGGCTATTGAGGAATATCTCTGGAGTGTTGGGACTACTAGCAATACTTGAGCATTTGGTTAATACTACTAACAATACTTGAACATTTGGTTAATACTACTTTTACTGTTTATTCCTAGTGCATAATGTAAAAAAACATTATCAAAAGAAAGCATTTTGCACATTAGTATGAATAAAGCAAAAATAAAAACGTACAGCAATGTTTTGGACTTCTCTTTGGAATTTGAATATTCATATCACATCCAGGGTACAAAAATGTTTGCTCTTGTGAAGAGGAAACAAATACCAGCATTCCAATCCAGTGAGATAATTATTAAATACGCAAACTATTCTTATAAAAAAAAATACAATAATTTCTTATTTCATTTCATTTACATTTTATTACTAAGCGGTCTAGTTGTGTCCGTGCCATCATTTACAATTTACATCCACAACAACAGCTGCAATCATCAGTGTCTATAGTGAAAAGCTAATTCAAGTCTGGTGGATGCTATTGGAATTTTAAAGGAAATGCAGCTTGAGAATGTGTTGGTTATTCAGTCAGCAAGGCAGGAAAGTTTGGAGGTTAAACCTTGTGGTGTTAAACTATGAAAAACAACACTGTAGCTATCCCTGAAACCTGGTCCAAAATACAAAATCATATTTTTGATGAATAGTATAGCTCCCATAAACATTTGTGAAAAGATGTTGTGAAAAGATTTTATTTTTATTTTTGGTTCATTTTAACAGTTTTGGTTTCTAATTTCCTTCTTTAGCTTCACATTCAAAACGTGTACAAGGCCATCGGAAAACTCCAGCCAGAGATAACCCAGTCTGAGTGGAGTATTTCCAATAGTTTCTGTCAGATTACTTAAACTGGATAGAGGAAGAGGTACTTATTGGGCAGGCTTGACTTTTGCCTAACAGTGTAAAACTGTTAGGCTAATCTTAGAGTTCCTCCTGGCAAAACTGGGTTAACAATCTTACTCCCAAGTTAATCCCAAATAGATCTGTGAAAGAAAATGTGTCTACAGCTTCCCCCAAAATTTGAGGGAGAATGGAAAAACTGTACAACCCCCACCCAGCAATGTCCTGCACTGTAAGGGAGGCAGCTCTGGTTCATGAAAATAGAGAGAACGGGACATCCCAGAGACGTCTCTTGGCCTGCTTTAAAAGAGTTGGTTTTCAGGGAGCATGAATAGAAAAACAGCATGATGCAGTAGTGGATCACAGAAGGGTTGAGGCGCTCGCTAGCCAGCCTCTTCCAGTAAAGAGTTGTGTTCACAAAGGGAAAAATATTTCTTTGCAATATTAAGTCTGGCGTGGACATGTAAGGGGAAAATGTTCTTATGGCACAATGACTGCAAATGACTTGGAGCAAAATGGAAGTATTAAAGGAAACGCTCTATTCCTTAATCGTCTGATTGTAAGAATTTTGTATTTGCTCCTGGAGGTCAAATGTCATAACACAAATATTTTTAAGCTGCAGGGACGTACTTTAAAGGCTAATGCTCCTTAAAATGCCATCCTCAAATCAGCTATGAAGGCAGAATAGCAAATAATTTATAGGCCGCTTTTCAATTATTCAGCTGCAACCTCGAAATGAATTTATTTGGCACTGTTTTCACTTCAGGGTCTAATTAACAATTTTAAGCAAGGCAGTTTTATTTTTTGACCCAGAAAAGAAATCAGGCTACAGGATGAGAGAAACGGCATGGAACTACTCCGCAAGTGTTTTTCATTAGACCTCTTCAACTATGATGGGAAGTCAGTGTTAGATGTCATAGCGCCTACGACTGACTACTTACCGTATATTTGGATGCGTAGGGAATCTCACTTATCTCACACCGCAGCGTCGTGTTCAGAGTGCACTTGTCCACTAGTCACGTCGAATAAGCGCTCAAAGTGCGCGTTTACACTAACAGCTCTTTAGTTTCCTATAGGGTATAACTATGCTGGCGAGCTAAAGTTAGCGGTAGTTCGCGGAGCAAAGTTCGCGCTGGCCCTTTAACGAAGTCACAGTGCGTGGCCCAACAAAGTTTGGATAACAGTGGAGGCAGAGAGAAACTGAGGAATGGGGAAAGGCACAAGAGACTTCATCACACAGAAAACTGACGAAAAATAGACCGACGGTTAATGGGAATTATTTGTAAATCCGTGTTTGTAGTGTGGTGGGCTTAGTGGGACATTTTCCATAGATCGAGTAACAGGATGATAATTGGTACTTAGCCAACAAACCAGTGTTTTTTTTGCCGCTGTAACCCGCTTGCCTCTCCATCTTTTCCAAGTAAGTTAAAATGCTTTGCGCATTTGAATGTAGAGTCATACTAAACGAGTCATTCGCGGGAAGAGCATGTTTTATTTATTCCCTTACTGTTGTCTGTGGGAGTGAGGCTAGCTAATGTGTAATAAACAGCGAGGCCAACTTTTAAAGATGTCGTTAGCTAGCCGTGTTAGCCAACCACCTAACCTGTATTAGCTAGCTGACTGTTACAATCTATCTGATTAGCTGGGTTTCTAAAACCATAATCTTTGAGATAACTATATAGCAATAATATTTAATGCGAACCGTTAGTTACATTTTTCCTAGTACACTAACGTTGGATAATTTAGTTAGCTAGCTAGCTACCTTGCTGTATAATATGTAGTCCTTCTGTTTCCACAACACACTGGTGAGATAAACCATAACACTGTTCGTTAATTGCTGGCTCTCCAGCTAGCAAGCGGTATCCATCTGAAACATAAATACAAAGTGTGTTGCGATATTGCAGTCACTGTTTACACTGTGGTGTTTTATCCCCGATGTATTACCTATGGGGTTTTAACTTGTTGCGGCTGGTTGAAGTATGCGCACCCAACGAACTTGCCACTCAATATCTTTTTAACGTAATTTTATGCTGGCCAATTCCTATCGCATAACAGGTTACGTTTTAAAACGTCTAGTTATTTGCGTGCAGTTTTTGAAGCTACCCGGGAACGCCTGTTGTTGGTGGCAGGTTCGATGCAAGGACAGCTCGCAGCCAACCTGTGAACATAAACTGGTGGATTAAAAATGAAAGTTACAGTAACTTTCGGGCGGACTGGCGTAGTTGTCCCGTGCAAGGAAGGATGGACTGTCCGTGACCTTATTCACCAAGCCACGCAAAGATACAGGAAACTAATTGAACAGGTAAGGTGAATCCTTTAATTTTTCATGCTTATTTTCAAATTCTTTACGCCAAATTGTACCTCTAATGTAATGTTAGCCGAAATAAGAAAAAAAAAAACCCACTTAACTAAGGCAGTGGTTTTGTTGTGGTATTTTACCTCAATAAGTACTTATTGAGTACTTATTGTTATGCTTATTGGAAAATTACAGAGGATCACACTTGGATGCGGGGTGGTATCAGAAACGTGACATTACAAGAGCCCGTTGGCTTGCGTCATCGTGACTCGTTCTCGCCACTCTGCCTTAAAGGCAAATGAAAACTAAAGCCACTGATTCTCCAGAGTCCTGACCCACTGACTCCTCATCAGAACTCTGCTCTGTTGCTACTCAAACTCATATTGGCTTCATTATTTAAATAGCCCAGCAGCCTGAGAGACACCTGCACTCTTCTCCCCCACCTAGTCCCTGTGGACTGAAGACAAAGGCAGATCCTTCTCTCCACACGCAACAGGGCCGCGGTCTGGACCCTAATAACAGGCCGGCATCTCGTCCCCGTCAAGCCGCCGGCTGGAAATGAGATCTCGGATTGCCGCAAGCCTTAGCAGACTGGTGTTATTGTGTGTTATTGCTCCGTCTTTAGAGGTGGCAGGCTGACCGATGGGGAGACAGGCTGCCCTGGTGCTTTCCTGCTGAAGCTGGTCTATAGTGCTTCTGGAAGCCACTCTGTATTGCACCAAAAGCTAATATTATACAGGGATATTGGAAGACTGGGACTGCGTAACAAGATTGCCCTGTGTGTTTAGGAGAGGGTTTGGCATTCTGGTATTGTTCTCTTGCTGGGTGAAACGTAACGGATGGGTGTGTGATGTACGAGGCCCCGTCGGCATGGTTTATAAATACCCCAATGCCCTTACTGGGGTACCTTTCTGAGCACAAGCTCATATACACACACGTGTGTGTCCAAAAATGTGTCATTGTAGACATGCACTCTGTGTGTGTGTGTGTGTGTGTGTGTGTGCATGTGCCAGGACAGTGTGATTAGCTTTTAGTCCTGGTGGAACAGGCGTGTGGGCCTGTGATGTACAAGCTGGGCTTGTACTCGATGGATGGAGCTGTCGCGGGAGTGTGATTGGCTGCTATCTCCTGGGTCCCATTTGCAGGACAGGGATGCTGTCCGATACCAGCCCACACAGATTGTCTTTACCCTGACCTAAGTTATTTAGGGTCAGAGAGAGGAGAACACACACACTCTCTCACACACACACACACGTAGCTAGTGGTTTAACACACACACATCTCAATCAGAACCTTTTTTCTCTACCTGTTACATGCACTCCAACTCAATCTCTCTTTCACTTTCTTTCTTTCTGTCCATTTCTTACACACACACACACACACACACAAGCAAAGAATTGCTCTCATGCAGCCTCTGTCTGATTCTCCAAAACACATGCGTTTGGCTTATATCTAAACCTTATGATTGGTAGTATTATACAGCACAGTAGCACTGGGTTAGCACATTACCCTTGATAGGAAACATTATACTGCAGTATGGTCCATCAGTCCTGGCTCCACTCTGCTATCGATCTTAAGTGATAGATTGTTTTCATTACTGTTTCTAGTCGCCTATGAGGCAGTATATGAATCAGCATATGAACTGGTTCTGACAAATGCCTCCCAGCCGTCTTCTGAAGCTTCATTAATAGAGTTAATAATCATAATGTTGAATTTATTCATGAAAGCATGGAGACTGTAAAAATCATGTGACATGATGTCATTCCTCCATAGCAGTGTTTCCAAGAAGAAAAAAAAACCATTTTTATTCAGTTATAATCTTGAAGTGTTTGAGTTTATCATCAACTAGGCAAAGCACAGTCTGTTAACAATTGAATATGTATCAGACAAAGCATCAGGAAATATATTTACCCACAGCATCGGGCACCTCTGCTGGTGATTGCTTATGCATCACTAAGCACGTTTCCACTGGAGAGTAAGTCCTTTCATAGTCCAGGATCTTGTACATCACGAGTAGCCCTAAAGGACCTGACCGTGCTGGGCTGCACAGCACAGCGTGAGCTGCTGTGTCACTAACGTTTGGTGTTTTGTTGTGTAAAAGCGTATGGATTCTACGGCATCTGAGGGCTCTGTTTGTGATCAGCACTTACACCTGTAGACTGTAGGAGCCCGTGGGGGGGGGGGGTTGCGGTCGTCTATTCTAGTCACGCAATGCATTGCCTACCTCACAAATGATCTGTTTCCTCTTTGCAAATGAAATCCCTCTATCCCTCTTTTGCCTCAGCTTGTCTCGTAATGAGCCTGAGTACCTTGGTCAATCCAGGCCTGTCTTTAGTTTAGTTTTTTTTTTTTTTTTTTAAAGCATTATCATCAGCAATAACATTAAGGCTTTCACATTAACGTTATGATTTTCTGTTGCTGTTTTATGAGGCCTTGGCTTTTCATTTGAAAATGCTTCCGTGGCATCATTCAGCTAAAGAGTAGACTTTTTGTTAATGGTTTCGTTTTGTCTGGGCTTATTAAGTTGTTGAGATCTGTGATTATACTTTTATTTAATAATGAATCCACCCCCTCCCTAAATGTGTAGATTCTTGGTGGTAATGAGATTGGCTGCTTCATTTTAAATTGATTAACTGTGTAATGAGCAGCCATGTCTTTATCTGAACATTTCACACACGCCTGATGCCTTTTCTCCTTTCATTGCTCCCAGTCCATGTCTTGAGTGCTGAGCTGTAGCCCAGCATGCAGCCTAGTCTGCTTAGAGACCCTGTTTCTGCTCGTTCGGTTTGTTCTTCTCGTTTGGTTTGGATTAGGTTGTTCCACGCGGTGCGACGGACCTTTCGGCACCCGTGAGCCGTCGTCCTGCGTCCGTTTCGCTCGCCCAGGCGGCGGTGGATCGGAGGGCCCTTTGCCCCGTGCGCTGTACGTGATCGAGGGCGGCGCACAATGGAGCCGCCCCGCCATCCCTCTGGCCCTCTCGGAGAGCGCGCAAGTCATTAAAGAGACGATTTCAGCCTCTGCTGGTGAAAGTCTCGAGCGCCTCAGATCCTTTCTCTCTTTTTTTGTTGTTGTTGTTATGGTAATCGGAGACATTTTCCTGCAGCTGTGTAATTATGTATTTACTGTGATTTGGGATTACAGCAAACCAAGCCGTGGCCTAGATTCAGTTGCAGTAATCCCCCCACCTCCTTTTTTAAAAATGCCATCACATGTATTTCTATGAGTGCTGTCACTTTAAAGGAGCAGAATTACTGCTTTTAGGATTTGGTCTGTTTTGTGTGTGTGTGTGTGTGTGTGTGTGTGTGTCTGTCTGTGTGTGTATGTTTACTGTAACCCTTGATTGCACTCCTGCTCTCTCTGTTTCTTTGTTTGGAGATCTTGGGAGAGGTGTCTCCAGTGACCGGGTGGGGGGGGGCCTGTGATCTGAAGCCACAGTTCCAAGAAATATTTGGGGCTTGGTAACTCGCGGTAACGCCTGAGCACTCTCTGAGTCTACTGGCCATTTGGCCTGAGGCAGTAAATTCTGCAAAAGGGAGCAAGTGAGGAGTTGAACAAGGGGAGGGAACGTGCTTCACTAATGTGCCGAGGACCCAGAGCTAGGAAAGAGGGGACAGGAGGGTGGGGGAGGTGTAGGAAGCACTCGGGAGTCACTCAGGATGTTATCAGGGCCGCGTAGAAGTGGCCGCTTAATTACCCGGGTGAACGTAGGACGTAGCCGCTCTGCTGTTTTTTCATTACGCACAGGAATGCCGGGCGCCTGAGCACTGAGGCCAGCTGGTGGCACAACGGGCTGAGATCATCGAAACCCAAACGCCTGGCCCTCCTCCAGCACAACAAAAACAATTAGCGCGCCTCCCCTCAGAAACGCAACTCGTTAGCATCTTGTTGGGAGTGTTCCAAACGAACCACAGTAAACTAGTCTACTGCTTACTGTAAACTAGCCCAAAGAGAACTAGCCCTCTGCCTACTGTAAACTAACATAATGCCTAGAGTAAACTATCCCCTTGCCTTTAGTGAACTAGCCCACACCAACAGTAAACCAGCCTACAGTAATTCAGCCCACTGTCTACTGTAAAGCTGTTCACTGCCTCCAGTTAACCAAACCCCCCACAGCTTTAGCAATAGCAATATCAGTACAGACATGGTATAGTTACACTCACTGAATCTTTTTTTTTTTTTTTTTTTTAAACCTATTTAATACCTATTTATTTCAACCACAGTACAGACACACTTTATTATTGTACAGTTACAGATTGTAGCTCACCTGAGGCCTTTGACAGTTTGTCAGCTTGTCATCTCCTATCTTCCTTATTCATGAATGGGCCTCTTCTGATCACTGCCGTTGGGATATCGATCAGGCTGCAGGACATTTTCAGGCCAGCATAACCGGTGGCATGGGTGTGGAGCTCCAACCGCTCCAAGGATATCGGGCACGTTTTTCAAGCCAGGGCCGGTGAGAGGAGTGTACCAGCTGACGGCCTTTCTGTGCTCAGAGACTGAAAATGAATGAAAACACAGCATGGGCAGCCTGTTCACTACCAACCTGGAATTCCTGGCTGTATGAATTAGAAGCATTCAGAAGAGTTTAGGTGTTTGTAATAAAATAGCTGGGATGCTTTTGTATTGCCTGGCGCACCAAGTATCATTATGTTGCAGCCAAGGTTCCTCTTTAAAGAAACGGCAGTGTCATTTCAAATTAAATTTTGATATTCCACCCCTCCCCCCCTCCCTAATGAATCACATAACCAGTGAGCCATAACTCAATATGACTGACAGAAATTGAACTGAGTAGCACACTGCCAGTCAAGCGTTCTCCACATGCAGATTCCTCGTCACTCGAGACTCCCGTGAAAATTGTGTGGGATCCCCACACCACTTTTGCAGCCGAACGCTGGAATTCTGAGCGTAAACGGTCATTCTCGGGGCGACTCTTGGGGCGACTCTTGGGGCGACTCTCAGGTGATTCTCGGGCGAGTAGGCTTCAGTGCTTTCATGCTGCTGTATTCTGCCTTTAGACTTGATAGATTCTCCGTCCATGATCCACTATACGTTATTTGATAGCCTTGTCAGTGTCTGCATGAACATTCCTGTGAGCCTAGATCATGGAGCGAACAGGGGACTGAATGGACAATGGCCTCTGACTCAAGATATTATTGCATAGGGACAGTTGCTGTGTGTGTGTGCGTGCGTTTGTGTGTGTCACACATGGTATTGTTTCCTAATGAGCTGTTCTAGTACTGGACATGAGTTTGAGCTGGAGCAGACTGGCCAGATGTGCTGTGTGAACAGGCTTCTTCCCTTGCCTGTTAGGCTCATTTAACTACTGATTAAGCCCCACACGTAGAGACACGCACACATTCAAGCAACTGCGCTTTGCAAATATTAATTTTATTTGTGCTATACCACATAAAAAAGTATCATTTCATTCAGGCCATTATGCAGCTCATAAGAGAAAATGAGGTGGAGGAGAGAAATCACCATGTTTATTAAACTCGATTCACATCGGAATTGGTATTTTCATATTTGACCACAAAGTGCAGGGATGCAGCGCGAAGGTGGGAGATCATTCTGAGAGATGGACAACATCTCTTGTAGTGTCATTATCGTTACCGTCACCGCCATCGCCGTCGTCATCACCGTTCTCATCATCATCGTTGCTATTTATGACTACGGTAATGATGCTGGGCTCTGTAATGGCCCCCTGACATCTAAGACAAAAGCGGCAGCACAGAAGCAGCCGGAGTCATGCTGCTCGCCGCCATCAGCGGGAAAACAGCGGGCGAAACGCCAACGCAGATTTCAGTCGTTTCGTTGCGCGTTGGCGCCCGAGCACCCGGCCACATCCTCTCGTCATAGAGCAGGAAATGACCCTTATGACAAATGTCGGGTGACCCTCGACCTCTGCGTGGCCCGCGTACCGGGACACTCGCCACGCTCACAGATTTGTTTCGAGGACTCTGGGCTCGGCTGAAGGAAATCAGCTTTGATTTCATGGTCTGCAACACCTATTGTTATGAGAAGCTGTTGGCTTAAAGTGCTTGTATTCCATCCCTGCTATTGCGTTGAATACAGTTTCAAATACCCTCAACCTTCTTTTCATCTAAAAAACAAATAACTTTTCTGGATGCAATTATTGGTTGGATATGTTTTAACATTTATCAAAGACTGACAGACCGAACTCAAGTGATCCCAAAGTAAACTGCAGTGTGACGGTAGAGAGGTATAAATCACACTTAAATTTACACAATTTATGCAAAAGAGTAGAGAGACAAATTATAGTAGTGTTTAAGTGAAATGGGAGTAAAACAAGTGTATCTGTTTACATTATGTGTAAACTATTGAGAAGATGAATAACTCTTGCATAAGAAAAGCATAAGGTCTTGTACTAAATTGCATAGATTTTAATTCACAGAGAATATGACTAAGACGAGAAGTAATTCCCGAGCTCCTCAACGCCCTCGGGACTCCACAGGACTGTAAGTGTATTCCTGTGCCGATACTGGGCCTTTGTACAAGGTCACCAAAGGTCTTGAATCACGCAGGGTTCATAAAGAAATGTTGCGAGTGTGAAAACCTTTCTGATCACATGGCCTCGAACGCAAGTTGCTAAGACACAAAGTATAGCCACAGGCTTATACAGCCTGGTGAGCTCTAATGTATCATACTTCAAAGCTTTCTACATTTTATTTTGCCCAAAAATATAGTCAGTTTGATTGTGAAAATTAAGTGCTCTGTTTTAATTAGGCTTTTCATCTGGGTAAATGAAGGTCTTATTGGAATTGGGTAAGATCCTTCAAAAAGTCTGGGTTGAGAGTGTAGAGTACTCGGTCCCTCGGTACTCCTACCCAGGATCCTCATACTCCTGCTGGTTTAGTCTTGGGATAACACTGTGCTACCTGGCGCAGGATGAAAAGTGATGTCCCACTGGCTGAATTTCCTTCTTCCAGCCTTCCTAGGAACTTGGAAAGTGCTTTTTAACCCTAGTTTTAACCCTAGTTTTAACCCTAGTTTTTTTTAAAACTGCTTTCTCTCTTCCATTCAAATGGGAGGGGAGAGATTTCAATACATGTCTTGTTACTTTCTGACAAATCTTGAAACTGCATAGGTACTGCCACAGCTGATGGATACAGAATTGGGAATAGTGACCTCACTTCAGTATTACCTCACATCAGTAGAGATAGATGTTCTGCTCCATTCCGGGGCCAAACTGCACTGAATCCAGATCATTGCAGTCATACACGCAAAGGAGTGTAGAAACCATCCCTGGTAATGGAATGGGTGATGACTTTTTTTTTTGTTTTTTCCCATCTGCACCATTTTGAAGTTTGTTTTCATTCACTAGAACACATAAACACATTCTTGGTTCTGATCTGCATTGGATTCGTTGAAAGGGTTTGAACTCTCCTGCAAATGAAAGATGTCGCAGAAAGGCATCAGCCCAAAATAAACAGAAAAGCCACAGCGCTGAAACTCTCCATAAAATGTATTCTAAGACACAGACTACAAGCGCTTTGTCTCAAAGACAAGGAATGTAGTTTTGGCTTTGTGCAGTCTGTTTTGCAAAGAGAACGAACTGTGAACTAGTGTTTTCTTGATACCATCTCTGTCCGAGGTTGAACCCTTAAGAGATTGGGTTTATATAACTAGGCTAATATGCTGTTATTGTTTTGTCCACATTGCAAACATATAGACTTTAGAGTTTATACTCAAAGTAATCTATGGCAAAAAGCGAATTGGATCTAGAAATTGATTCATGCCAGTATATATTCCTGGTCTCCCAGTTTAAGGAAGCTGTAAATGTGTTATGTGCACACCAGTTTAAGGTAACAGCTCCAGATCTTTCTTTCTATAAAGAATGTTTGTTTCTCTTGATGCCATTGCTATGAATTGAGTAAATAACGTACACAGTTCAGCCATACCTTCATCAATAGACTGCTGTATGTGCTGTCGCATTAATACTGTAAAACATCTACAAATCGGCCACCGTATCCACAACTGCCTTCAGACCTGGCTGTGTTTAATACCGAGGCACTGATTTTGTGCCTTTTAATCAGTTCTCTGCCAGCATTGATGTCACTGCTCCAAGAAGAAGGAATTCTGCTCTTCCTTTCTCCAGATGGTTGAGTAGCTCAGGTTATCGGTTACTGTGAAGGTGGTGTGTAGATTCTGGTCAGGCGTTGGTTTTTCCTGGTCTGGTTTCCTGGACCCAGCCTTATTCACATGGTCATTTCTGATAAATACTCAATAAATGAAGCAAAACACTTGGCCTGGTTATTTCTCAGCAAACCCAGGCAGGCAAGACGGTTCAGAGAGTATCATACATCATCCAGATGTTTCCCAAGTGTCTGACGTTTCCACATTACCACAGTAATGCTTTGAACAATGTTTAATAGTACCACGTTATTAAATAAGAGATTTCTGCAAGACAATATTTCCAAGTCGTGCTTCGTCATTTTGCTGTTAAGCACTTCGAAATTCTGTGCCAAGACAAGCCAAGTAATTACAAAGTGTAACTCCCATAAGAATGGCTGCTTTGTGCTGCCTTAAGGAAATGTAAGCAACGTTTTGTGTTCTCATTAGCCGCATGTTGTAATTACAGTTGTGAGAGCTTGTTTGAGGCAAAGATCTCATCGTCACTCCATCACAAATAGTTTTTTTTTTTTTGTATTTTTTTTTATTGTCCTTTCCTTTCTAATGTGCATGTGAAGAAAAAACAAACAAAAAAAAACTACTTTTCGTTGCTCCTGGAGTGCAGCTGCTTGGGGGGGGGGGGGTGGCATGGCGCTCAGGTTTAATTGCGTGGCCCTACAGCAGCCTGCCCACTGGGAGAGACGCTGGAACGCCCTAGCAGCCCCGCGCTGGTCCAGGGGATCACGCCATTCAGCTGCCCACCTGGAGGGCTTGGTTATCAGCTGGGTAAATAAAGCCCAAGTCTAGATTAAAAGGAATTTCCAAAGCGGTTCACCGGCAGTGCAATTTTGTCCAAAGGCGAGGCTTGTTCCACGCCTGGGGGACCAGGCCCTAAAAGGAGCTTGTTCCACGCCTGGGGGACCAGGCCCTAAAAGGAGCCCGGTGATTGCGGAGGAGGAGAAGCTGATCCCTCGTTCGCTGTGTGTGCTGTTGTGAGAGGTGGAAAGTTTGGAGGTGGAGTGGTTCACAGATGGGCAGAAGACATTGTATGAGTGCAACTGATATCTCTGTTGATTTAAAGGTGTGATCTGAGTACTGTAATAAGCCACACCATTGTTCCAGTGTAGAGTATCAGAACTGCTGGAGGAAAGTTGAGTTTCATACTCAAATGAGTTCAGATGTTTGAGTGTATGTGGATATGCATATTTAAGTTATGTTTCAGTGCTGTCAACAGATTGTTGTAACCTAATAAATAACAGGTGAGCGCTGACATTTTTCACTTATTTATTTTAAGAAAAATGAATTGCTGTTTTTCCGGTGAGGCCTTAATGTGTCCAGCCCTGCAGTGCCATCTCTTGAACTGACTTCCATCAGGCGCCTCAGAACAGGCGCCATTGAATAGCCGAGGTCAGCCTGAGGATGGCGTGAGCTTGCCTGGTCATACGTGAAGACGAGAAGCTGGTGTACCTAAACATGCAGTGTGAGGCCCACATCAGCAGATGACTCACAGACCACCACAAGAGGCACTGGTGTGTGTGTGTGTGTGTGTGTGTGTGTGTGTGTGTGTGTGTGTGTGTGTGTGTGTGTGTGTGTGTGTGTGT
>JAOYMR010000006.1:25696279-25715543 GCA_025802075.1 Tenebrosternarchus preto | reverse complement strand
GCCAGTCCAGTCCAATTGGATATGTCCAGTGCTATGTTAATACAAAACACAATGGCTCCTACAGTAAAAACACAATGGCTCCTGTGCAAAAGTTTTAAGTCACCATTAGATTTGTTGTTTTCACAATCGTATAATGGCCATATAGAATAATTTATCGGTTTCTTTATTAAGATGCAAGCATGAAATGCAGGAAATATGTACACACAAAAAACCCCAACGGAAATCTTGGCTTCTACAGGCAAAAGTCAGTTATATAACGTGCCCTTCCTTGGTACTGAGCACATCCTGAACTCTTGGGGAGACTGTCCCGAAGTTTTCTGAACTACTCTTCTGGGATTTTATGCCAGGCTTTAAAAGAGTTTTAAAGACTTTTAAAGCCTGGTATTATGCTATTGCTTAAGTGTAAGGGGAGGTCACACTAAAAACTTACGACTGTAGCCTATAAAATCTTTTTTTTTTATATATATACTGCATACATATTTCTTATATTTTCTTATTGTATTCTGATAAATAATAAAAAAAAACTCTAAAACAACAAATGCTAAAACAACAAATGTAATCGAGGCATTAGACTTTTTCACGGTACCATAAGTCCAAACAAAAATAACATTTCTATAGAAATGAAATGTCTCCAAGCATATGTATGTTCTCATATAAGGTAACCATTAGACTGACACACTTCTAAGACCACACTGCACACGTGGAGGTTTCTCTCTGTAGTTATCAGCCAAGCCGTTAACTGCTGGCTGCTTCACTGTTCCACTGTTTCTTTACCATGTGACGTTTGAGTTCTACCTTGTAATATTCAGTGAACGTTGTGCAAGTTCTGTAACGAAGGTGCAGTTTGTCCGTTTTAGCTTATAAAGACAACATGACTTTATTGAAAAGGAATCTCCAAAAAAGGTTCTGACGAATGTATGTCTGTGGTGTTCGTTTCACTTTGAAGGCCATCACCCATCTATCATGATCATCTAACTCATGGCAGCCCACAGGCTAAGCACCATGTCACTGTTGTCGATGTTCTCAGCTCTCACCAGTGAGCAGGTCTTTCTTTGCTCCCCTGCTGCACTAACTGCATCCGCTCTTCTGGGAAGATTTTATTCCGATTTTTTTTTTATTCAACAGACCTGTGAGGAGTGCTGCATTCCACCATGAGAGTTTTAGTGAGGTGAAGGTGCTGATAATGGATCACCTCTGCTGTTTTAGGTGCTGAACTGGTCTGGAGCGTGTTCAGGCTGAGACGGGATTAAGGACAAAAACACTTTAAAGTTGACATTTTCAGCATAAGAACAACATATATTGTATAGTCTATAGCAAAGTTGTCCTTCCTTGCAGATGTTCCAGCTGTAGCAACATTGACACACTCACTTCAGCTCAGGAAAGGGTAATGAGGTGGTTGGATCATGTGTCTTTGGAGCAAGAAAAAAATTAAATTAGCAAAATGTGGGCTTCCAGGACCAGAGCAGGGGGTATTCAGGTCTAAACTATTGTTTTCCCATTCACAGAGTTCACCCCACACTTTACCACCACGTTTTTTACCAAAATAAATTGAATAGTTAAATCGAATACAGAGGTTCCAAAGTGTTTTTCAGCCCTTTTTTATACTTTTTTCAGCATGAATTGTGAATGTTTAAACAATGTGTTCAGCATTGTCATATGAAGCTTAAGATTTGTTTGTACATTATATATCAGCCAATTAACTTTGTCTATTTTATTTACTTGTTTAAAGATCAGATCACTATTTTATGCTAATCTGAGCCCACGTGTATTAAATTGGGTTGAAACAGATTTTTTTTGGATTGGTTGCTGACATTTTCAGAGCTCTTGTCATTTTTTTCATAGATTTGGCATTTGTAGCTTTGAACATTTTCTATTTGCCAATTTAGCGGATATTTATTAGCAGTCTTTTCATAAATAATGGTGTATAAGAGTCTTATTGATTTATCTATATTGAATTAGCTCTGAGTGCAGCTTTGAGATGATGCGTGTGTGTGTGTGTGTGTGTGCGTGCGTGTGTGCGTGCGTGTGTGTGCGTGCGTGTGTGCGTGCGTGTGTGTGCGCGCGTGCGTGCGTGCGTGTGTGTGTGTGTGTGTGTTTCAGACACTCCTCTGATGGTGAGGAGCAGCAGTGACTCTGCTCTGGGACCCACGGGAGAGAATGGAGCTCCACACAGTGAGGATCTGATTGACAGGCCTCATGTAAGACATGAATTCATTCACACACTCACATTACACTGCTACTTTTAGTACTACTAATATATTCACTCACCTGCCTTTATGTACAGTTCCTTTACAGAACTGACCGAAAGAAAACAGACAAATTTGTCCTAAACACCTCCTACAGGTCCTCGGTTCTTCAGGTGACGGCCATTGGGATGTTAGAGGGAAGCGGTTCACTCGTTAATCGTTGTTCCTTGGTTGGCACCTGGAGGAACTTCAACAGCGTGCGCTCTCGCGCTCTCGCGCTCTCCCTCCTTTGTTTCACCTCAGATTCCCTTTGTCGCGCTTCGTCGTTTGCTCATATTTGCACGTGTGCCGTTACCCACTGAAATGCTAAAAGGACCGCGGAAGGATAGGCGAGCGCCTGAGCCCGAATGGAGCAGGAGTGAAGTGCTCGTGATGGAGTGCGTGGATGTGTTTATGGTGCTTCTGCGAGTTAGCGGAGTGTCTTTTCTATTTGTCTCTGTGTGAGCATACACACACACACACACACACACACACACACTCCCTCCTGCTTAATGGACTGATTCCAAATAGATAGAGTTTTTATGATTACCACTCTGCTCATTCAGAGCCTTTTATTGGAGTGTGGCAGCTCACATTAATGCACTTCATATTTCTCTCTGTCTGCCTGTCTGTCTTTTTTAACCTCTTTTTCTCTGTTCTCTGGTTTCTCTTCTGGCTCATGTCCAGTCTCTTATGTTTTTGAGTTTTTTTTTCCCCCCTCCCTGTTCTCTGATCGTCACCCATTATCCTCCGGACTCAGGAGACAGGTGTATCCACTTGACGAATCTGTCGGCGCGTAACTCCTCCGCGCTCTTACAGAAGCTGTTTACTCTACGCACGACCACATCCTGGACTCATGATTGAGACGCTGACCCCTGCTGGCCGTTGCTCGTTAATCAACGCCGCCGTGGCCCGTGCTGGCGTGACGGGCCGTGGCTCTGCCGTGTGATTCATGCCTGCCCCCTCCTGCGTTCTCCCCGGGGGCCCTCCAGGGCCGAGATCAGAGCCGGGCCGTTCCCGCGAGATCGGCTATCGCGCCCCACTCTGGCTGTTCTGAGTGGTGTTGCTTTTTCTTTTGTCTGGTTCCTGTCACACATGACTGAAGCCTTGGCCCTTATAAGGGACCTGCCAGCACGAGCGCAGACTGTCAGTCGCCAGACCACTGCAGAGACGGCTAACGTTTGCCCTCCTTTCCTCGTCACCCTTGTCTGTCCGTTCCTCGAGCCCCCCTCCTGTCTGTTCCTGATGGGATCAGTCAACTTCCTCTGTCTGGGTGATGGGAATGGGGAGAGCTCAGCCAGTGTTCCGGAACATTCCCCAAACATTCCCAAACAGAAGGGCTTCCTCCCCCTGCAAGGTGAATCAAGACTGTCCCCCCCCCACCACTTCCTGCACCCCTCCCCTCTTCTCCGTCTGTCCTAAGGGTCTTTTGTCTCTCCTCTTTTGTCCCTGTGTCCTCTCTCTCTTGGTTTAGGTATTGAACGTGAGCCGAAAAGATGTTTCTCTGATCCCAGCACTTCCCCACACCTGCATACTTCCTGTCCACATACCGTTCCTCTCTCCTCCTCTCCCTCACTTCCATCATTTCACTCCTCATATCCTGTGTGTGTCTTCTCTAGGTAGCCAAAATCTCTAGTGATTTTGATGTATTTAAGAAGCCTTATTTATACTCACTCACACACTTGACTGTGCAGTTGAACGTGGAGCAGGTATCTGGGCCAAGTGGGGGGGGAGAATTATATGTGCACCATATTACTGTTTTTAGTCTCCCTCTGAAGTGGCAGCAGAGTGACTGGAGAGAGAAAGCAGACAGAGAACGAGATCAAATCACGAAGCAGTGAAAAGGAGAGGAGGAGAGAGAGCACAGTAAAGGAGAGGAGGAGAGAGAGCACAGTAAAGGAGAGGAGGAGAGAGAGCACAGTAAAGGAGAGGAGGAGAGAGAGCACAGTAAAGGAGAGGCTTGTGCCAAGCGCACTGTGGGATTTATGATTGCTTAGTCAGACATCTCTTCTTCCCCCGCCTCTGTTCTGACTCCATCCTGTTGTCTGCGAGTCTTTCATGTTGTTCGGCGACACCTGGCCAGGCTCAGCTGGGGAACCTCCGAGACGGAGCTGTTTTTTTTTTTTTTTTTTTTTTAAAGTACTGCCGGCTCGCGCCATTTAAAAAAAAAAAAAAAAAAAAAAAAAAAAAGGTCTTCCAAAAGCCCCTCTCGCTGTTAGCAGTGCGGCGTAGCTCGGCAGTCCTGCGGGCCGAGAGCTGGGATCTCGCACGCTCCTCTCTGTTCCCGCGCCGTTCTCCAGGCTCCCGTCATTACGGATCACATCTCGAATTTCAATTCACGTTCCGATAAGCTTCCAGATAAAAGCTGAGCTTTGCAGCCTCTGCAGCCACTCCACACCCCCCCCCCATCCTCTCTCTCCCATGTGCATCACCTGTGGTTCAGGCGTGGAGCAAAGGTTCGGCTCGTTTCTGAAGGTTGCGTTTCCCATGGGTGCTAATTAAAGACGGGCCTTGTTTTCCTTTCGGTAGCCTGTTGCTGACGCGGCGGTCATGGCGTGAGCCGCAGGTCCTCGGCGGTCACGTCCCCAGGCCACCACCACAGGCAGCGCTCTCCACCCACCTCCTCACCAGAAAGAGACAAGTTTTTCTCGTTTTGTGGTGGTGGGACTTTTCCTCCAAGGGCACAAAGGTCCACGGAGAGACAGGCGCGCACACGGAGTGGAATTAACGAACCTGACTGGAGTAAGAATTCCACTGTGTTTATGTGGAATGTGTGTTGAGACGTCAAATGTACCAGTCGAAGGCGCTTTCTTGTCACTTCCTGTTTTAGAACGTCGGTGCATCGCTGGGGTTTCCCACCTAAGCACTTGAGAGAAAAGGGTTCCATGAGGAACAGGGACGGGGCAAAGGGAGAGGGGGGCAATTCACTCCAGATGTGGCGATTTTAACGCCCGTGTTCCTGCCGGTGCCTCTCGTGCCTCCGTGCGGGGAGCACCGCAGGATTGGGTTCCCGTTAATCCCGTCAGAGTCATGTCACTGGCGCAGGCAGCTCACGGCAGACTAGGAGCAGTCATGAGGTCATGTTTGCTCTCTGATGCCCCAAAAGCCCAAGGTGCACTCGGAGGACACGCGCACTGGGTGGGGGGAGGGGGGGTGAGTTGAAGTTTTCCAATGGCCAGATTACATGCAGGCTCAGCTGTAGCCGTGGAAGCAATTCCCAAGGAAAACGTCTGCTAAAAATTCCGGTGGAAAACACCACCCTAGCCTACACCGGTGTGTGATGTGATGTGGGTTTATTTTGATACATTTCGACTCTCGTGACGGTCCCAGTGAGAACGTTGTTTTGGACAGTGAGAGAGTGGGCGGTGTTGTATATAAACCAGCAGCAGAAGCTGATCCAGGCACACGCTATAGCAGACAGATTTCATCCTGCCCTCATGCTTTCTGTAAAGTACATCATAGCATTTGTTTAGCGCTTGAATGTAATATTTTGTCAGGTTACACCAGGGACTACAGATAGGATAAGCTCTACAGCAGGTTCAGCACTCCGTACTCCAGACGAGAGGTTTGGTACAATATACAACTTAGACAAAAGCAAAAACGCTCCTCAGTCTGCATTCAGGCCAAGGTTAGAATAGCATCACTCTTAGGGAGGTGAGATTGCAATTTATTTTTGCCACAGAGTGCCGTTATGGTGCTATCTCACTGATGTGTAACAGGGTCAGATCTTCTCTCTCATGTCTGTCCTTGTTAGCACCTTGGAAACTGATACTGTATTTTAAAAATGTCGGGAATGTATCTTCTTCTTTTTTTTTTTTTTTCTCTCTGTCTTACTTCACACTGCTTTACAATTCAGCTTAAAAAAAGACACACATGCTCAAATTAAAACTGTTTTTTTCATCCAATTTAATTCTGCCTACATTCACAAGCTCCCAGTTAACACCTATTCAGCCTTCTCTCTCTCTCTCTCTCTCTCTCTCTCTCTCTCTCTCTCTTATGTTCCCTGCTTCTTCTCTCCTTCTTATTCTTTTCTCTCTCTCTTTCTCTCTCTCTCTCTCTCTCCCTCTTTCCCTCTCTCTCTCTCTTCCTCTCTCTCTCTTTCTCTTTCTCTCTCTTTTCCCCTCTCTCTCACAATCATTCTCAGCCCAACGGGGGTAATTAAACTGGCACTTTTCACTGATGAAGGCTCACACCGCAGGAGGAAGTGTGTGTTGGTAGGAGCCTGTGCTCTCTTAGGTGTGTTTGTGTATGATGAGAGGGCCCGAGTCGCTCTGTTCGTCTCGCCGTAGCCTTCCTTCCTTCCATCAGCACGAAGAAGCAGAAGAGTTCAGGCAAAGGCCTCCGCTCCTCACCGGAGCTCCTCACCGGAGCGCCTCCCTCGCGTCTGCGTCCCTGCTCCAGCGCCCCGGCAGACCTCGCCCCGTACCGGCTTGGGGCTGAGCTCCTCCTGGCTCCTGCAGGGTGCTGGAGCCCCTGCCAGAGCCGTGACCTCGGCCTGAGCCAGGATGCTTCCCACACAGATGGCCAAGAAGACCCAAGTCCTTCCAACAGCCTAGAACTTCTCTGCACTGGAGGCGATATTGTGGGGTTTTTTTTATTTATAAATTTTTCCTTGTACAATCTCAGACAGCTCCTTGAATCCTGTGGTGTTTAATGCAGGCTTTCCTTTGGAATGCAAAGTCTGTGGTACCTCAACGCACGGCAGCCACACTACCGACATCAAGCGCGATGAACCAGAAGCACCAGGCTTAGCCCTTACTCCCAGGCCTCCGCTGTTCTTGGGCCAGTCCTCAGCTGATGGCAGGCTGGGCAAAGCTCCTCTGGCAGGTCTTTGGAGAGAGAGGAGTCTGATGGGTCCTGGGTAGCACTATGTCTGCACTCTCTCTCAGAGCAGTGAAAGGACAACATGTGCAGTAAAGCCCCCGAATGCAGACATGGAAATTACATGGTTCACCAGTGCCATTAACGTGTCACTGTCTGGACTCTGTTCTGCCTTATTTTCCATGTTCACGTTCAAGCTTTTTTTTTATTATTATTATTATTTTTTTTTATTTTATTTAAAATCACCGGCATCAAAGCCTACACACTTGTGGCATGAGAAATGGTGTTCGCTTCTGTGTTCGGGTTTTAGTGTTTTAACATAATGACTGTGTATTAGGTCACAGTGCGGCCCAAATCTTGGCATGGTTCAGTATTAAACTTTCCACATGCTCAAACTGGCAGCAGTACCCAGTAGTAAACTGAACACCCACCTTTCAAGAGTCTCAGTCCTGATGAAAATGACTGTGAAATTCTTAAAGTTGGTGAACTCTTCCATTGAAGCCTGCTGTGTTATTGAGAGGCTTACTGTGGCTAACTTCGCGCCGCGTGCCTTTTTGCCTCTCCTGCTACGGCTTTTGTTTCTCTGCTTTCCTAAGTTTCTCCTTAAAGTCACACGTGCTTCTCTGTCCTCTTCTCCTCCTCTTATTCCCTCGTTTCTTTTTTTTTTTTTTCCCCGTCTCCCTCTCTTGTTCACTCTCGTGCGCCTCCCCTCCTTTTCTCTCCCCTGTCCCTTCTCAAGGCGGAGACGGTGACAGCCAGACCCTCCACCCGCCAGCATGTCTGTAATAAGCGAGCGTGGCTGAGAAATGACAGGGTTGGAGCTCACTAATGCACTCCGAGCCACTGCCTCCGACACACTGTAGTCTGGGAGAAGGGGAGAGGGGAGAAGGCATTGTGGTAATAGGCCTGAGTAATTGTTCAGATTGTCACTTGGCCTTTACAGGAGAAATAAGTGGGTAAAAAAGAAAAGAAAAGGAGCTCGGCCTCTCCTGTTTCTGAACAGCCTAGGCAGTTTTTTAAAGATTGGGTGAAAAGTACTCTTCACGCCACAGAGAGCACTTCCACGGCACCCGGAGGAAGCCCCTGGCGTCGGCCCGGGGTGACCGTTATTCGGAATGGCTTTATACTTTATACTCCACCTGGATCCTTTTGTGAACTTGTGTTTATTTATTTAATTTTCTTCGTCGAATGCCCATCAAGACCCAACAGGCGCCTCTGCGTTAGAGTTTAACATCAGTTGGTTTGTTTTTTGTGTGTCTCGTGTCCCACCCCCCCCAACGCCAGATGGACAACTTGTTCTCAAAGAGGTCCACCCGCATGTTGTCTTCATTTAAATGTGTCGCAGGAATGGTGAAGGTTGAGATTTAGGGTTTGGAGCACCTTCAGAGAGAGAGAGTGTCACAGAGTTCTGCTGAATGCTAAGAGAAGAGGGATTAGATCTATTAGAATGAGGATTCACCGAAGCCCCTGTGGTTTAACCAAGGCCGCCTCAGGCTTTGCTTTGTGGCAGCCACAAAGATTCATCATTCAGCAATTCATAACTCACATCTGGAAATGGTAACCTAGACACTGATAAATGAACGAATGGATATGTCCTGTAGTAGCCTTCTTGGCAGCTTAGAAAATTGTATTTTGATGTTGGCTTTTACACTAGTTTTTTTTTTTTTTACACCAGTTTTTACACTTCTTCTTTTCTAATATCAAGTTTTGTAAACAAATTTCCACTTCTGACACAGTTCTGAAGGTGACGAGTGATTGTGTCATCAAAGCCTGGACGAGTCTTCGGCTTTGAGGCTTGGACGAGTCTTCGGCTTTGAGGCTTGGACGAGTCTTCGGCTTTGAGGCTTGGACGAGTCTTCGTCTTTGAGGCCTGGACGAGTCTTCATGTCCAGGACTATGGAGGCAGAGATGTAGGTTTATTTGTCTCTCTCTGCCATGTTGCACCTGGTGCAATTTGTACTACTTCCCATGGGAGGATCTCAGTTCCCACTAATTGCTCTGGGAATATTTTCAATGTCTCTAACCTCTGGGGTTTAATAGTTAGAGACATACACAGTAACTCCTAATGTATCAGTTATTGCAGCCCTCAGACTACACCTGTTGTTTGTCAGTCTGAGACAGTGTATGCTTGTGATCAAGAGGGACTGAGCAGGCTGCAGTATTTCACATGGTCCCGGAATCTCTTTTGTTTAGATTAGAGCTTCGTTCATGAAGCCATACATCATGCAAACGCTACACGTTGAACTCAGGAGCTGTGCTAAGCTCGCTGAAAGAAAGCTGCTGGCCCATCACTTCCCCTGTGTAGATACAGTGTCCAAGGTAATCCAATCCAACGGTTAATATAACCGCTGTTCGGTTTTGAGGCATGTCCTGTGGTGTCAGCGTTTTCCAGCTCTGTATGTCGTCCTTCGTGCAGTTCACATTTACCCATGCATGGAAAGTCATTGTACTTCAAAAGGACCAGCACCGTTGTTTTTGCTCCAGTATACACATTTTCCTCAGTCAGGAGTAGCGTCTCACCCACTTTATGCTGGTTATGAGATAATAATAATCTCATACCATGTAAACATTAATGGTATTCTAGAAGAAACCAAGAGTGAGTAATACGTATTACAAGTGTGTGTCTTATAGTACCATACAGGTCAATGATCCAGTTTAGGAAAATACAAAATATGTGAAATAACCTGTCTAGGTTTGGGATTGATGCAGAGCTATTAGCAGAGACAGTAAACAGTCAATGCTGATGTAGGATCTCCATTGAGATAATTGCATTTTAATTTGGGCAATTTGCTAATTTGTTCTGCTAATGTGAATGCTAATGATTTCACCCCAAATCCTCAGACGTTTCTTTTATTTGTCCTCGGCTGTCCTTGAGTGAGCGATGGGCTGTATGGAATGTTATGTTAATCTATGGCTCTGCTCCTGTTTGAAATCCATTTCCAGTGCACAAACTCTCTACCTCCCTCTCCTGTAATCAGCATCAAAGCACCATGGAAATTTGAGCGAATAGACCTATCGGTTGTTGTGTGCCGATAGAGCTGCATCGAGCGAGGCACTTTATTTATTTATTTATTAATTAAGGCCCCGCCCCCCCCCAACCCCATAGTGACCGGGGTTGGCGATGTTGGCTCCCTGCATCGGCCCCGCCCTCGCCCGTGCCGCGCCCGCCACCACCTCCGTCCCCGCGGCCCGAGATACGCCAGCGCTTGGACTGGGGGTCAGCGCAGGGGAGCGGACTACGCGCAGAAACGCGCGTCCCTCCAGCCAGCGGCTCCGCTAATCCGCTCTCCACCGTAATGAGGAACATCACTAGAGCGTGGCTTAAGCAGGCTAAGCTAATTAGCGGGTGTGAGGGAATGATCAATCGCAGGCAGGAGGTACCAATTAAAATGCACCTCCGTGGAACCTTCGTGTTCGTCGGCCCTTCCCCACGTCCGCTTTGAGTTTTTTCGATTGTTGATGGGCTGCTTCTTCACGTCCCCCTAATGAGGACGTCTGAGCGATGCTGTGTTCATGGGTAACGTGACATCAGTCGTCACTTTTATTGTTCCTTTGTTTGTCTCGTCTTCTCTGAGAAGGTGGCAGGCTCACCACGCTAAGCGGTTCGGGTGCACAACCTCGATTTGCTAGTGTTTTGTTTTTTTTGGGTTTTTTTTTTTCCTTTAACGGAACACCATGAGAGAACCTGGAGGCGGAGCTGACGCAGTGGATTTGCGTGCGCCTGTTGCATGTGAATGCATGTGATTGGCTCCCGGGCTGAGGGCGGGCCCTGGCGTGTACTCGCCCAGCGGGAGTGTTCACATGCACCACTCTCCTTCTGGGCCTGCTGGACTTTCTTCATTCTATCTTGTGAATGCAGTGCAAACTTCTGCAGTCAATGAGGTTCGTAACTGACTGCCATTACGGAAGACATGTCTTTTACAGACACCCGTCCATGTATTCAGGGAGGTTAGAGGTCAGGGGTTTCCTGGGGCAGAGTTTAGAAAGGGATTTCAGAGATATAATGGAATTTTCCCATTTCTATACCGAAATATAAGGGAATTCTTTAATATTCCATCTCTGTTTGTTATTTGCCTATGCTTGGGTGAGCTGATCTTAGAACCTCTTCCCTCTCTCCAGCCCAGTCTCCTCCTCCGAAAAGCTGTTCACCCCATTCCCTGCTCCTCCTCCCAAAGGTTGTTTGTTCCATTTTCTGCTCCTCTCCCCCCCAAAGGCTGTCTGTTCAATTCCCTGCTCCTCTGCTCCCGCTGCACCTCCCGCACCCTGCAGGAGAGTCCTCACACGCGCTGCCTCACGTGGGCGGAGCTGACAGGGTCAGAAGTTAGAGAGGAGTACATCAGACCTTTCTTGCTTGCCCTCACCCCTTCTGTACTCTCTGTCAAGTCTGAATGCCACCCATGATGCATTGTGCCTGTTCGAGTGTGGCGACCCCCTCTACCAATATTACCTCCAAATCTACCGCTTTCCAGCTCTTACTGTGACACGGACGCACACACCTTTTGTTACATAAGATAATTAGTGTTGTACACACTCACAAATGAGTCTTCATAATGAATGTTACATGCTACATACAGTAATTAGTGTCACATAATAGGCACGGGCCTGGACTTCCCTACCTTCATGCATTCTATTAATATGGGCAGTAATTACCGTACAGTTCATAATCTGATGCCTGATGGGCTTCATACAAGCAGCTTCTCTCTTTCTGTACACACACACACACACACACACACACACAAACATCCACACTTTCATATGGCATGTTTGACTTATTACAGTCGAGCTCAACTCGGGTGCACACACATGCACAGAAACGCTATAATCACTGAATTACTGAATAATTAAACCACGTAGAGAAATGTTCACACACATGCCCTCAAACACAACTTTTAATGTCTTTGTTCTGTCATGTTTAACACAGTCTGAAGATCTGAGGACCAGCATGGAGCAGTACTCTGTAGACCTGTCCAAAGGCAAAGCCTCACCCTTCACTATAAAGTAAGATTGTGTGTGCGCATGTGTGTGCGTGTGTGTGTGTGTGTGTGTGTGTGTGTGTGTGTGTGTGCGTGCACGTAGCTATTTCACGTTTGTGTTTTTTTTTTTTTGGTGCTTATTTTAGTTTTTTGGTGTGTTTTTATGTATTTGTGTGTGTGTTTGTGTGTGTGTGTGTGTCCTGCTGTGCTTTTGCATGTGCGTTTGTTTCATCCTGCACTGTTGTTTTTCTGTCTCTGTCTCTGCTCATCTCATTAGAATGCATTCTAATTTCCCTGCTCTTTGCTGAAAAGATCAAGGCAATGTTGAACTCGCATATGAAATGATGAATCATTAAACAACTACAAAAGCATTGGGAAAGAGGGTTAACGACACAAATAAACATGTGCATAAATTGGCATGTGTGTGCGGATGGCTAATGAGCTAGTGTGGGATTAGAGATGCCCTCTCCCTTTTGTCCTGTGAGGCTCTCAGTGGATATCCGAGTCAGAGCTGGAGAGCAGAGCTGGCAGCTATGAGATCTGTTGCCCTCTACATGTGCATATAGTACACAAGAATAGTACAGTACACAAGAACCATATAGTACACATGAATAGTATAGTATGCATTAATTATATAGTACACACATGAATCGTATAGTACATACATGAATCCTATAGTACACACACAAATCTCACCGACACCCAGTTCCGCCCAAAACCCAGATCTGAATAAACTCTCAGAAATGAGATTAGTGGAGAAGCATTTGCTGTTTACGAGCTGTGCACCATAAGGGTAGTTCTCGTGCACCATAGTGTACCTACATCATTAGGAGGGCGAAGCAGGGGAGGCGGAGTGATTGTTTTGCTCCATCTATGGGAGAAGATGGGTGGGGAAATCGGGCAGTTCTGGGGGAAAGTGGGGGAGGTCTGTAAGGGCAGCTCTGGGATAGGAGGTCTGTAAGGGCTGCTCTGGGATAGGAGGTCTGTAAGGGCAGCTCTGGGATAGGAGGTCTGTAAGGGCAGCTCTGGGATAGGAGGTCTGTAAGGGCAGCTCTGGGAAGGTAGCTCTGTGAGAGTAGCTCACAAAGCCACTCAGCAGAGCTAATGGGGTCACCTCCACACTCCAGACCCCACATCTCTGCTGTACAAGCCATCTCTCGCCATGGCAACCTGCTGTGAACACAGACATGGTCCCCAGCACCCCCTCAACCACCACCCACCACCACCATCCCAGACTCCACCCACCCCCCCAACTCCGCCCAACCCCGGCAGTGTCTAATGCTCCTCACAGCCAGCAAACGACCCTTGAAATTGAGAAGAAAAAATGAATTATCGCCGCCACTTGAAACGTAGAAATTGAAAGCCGTTAAGTGTGACCCTCCGCAGGCTAACGGCGGGCCTGTAGGAGTGTGTAAAGTAAAAACGGCCCACTGCACCTCAACCATTTAAAATATCGTCGAAGAAAGAAAAAAAACGTGAAAAAAGGTGCCATAAAGCGTAAGTGTGTAGAGGCAAAAAAACGACGTGCGCACTGGGCTGGACACAGGGCCACGCACAGGCCTGCCAGCAGGCTGGCGAGAAGGACGGAGCGCACTCCTGCCGTTCTCCGTGTTTTCTGTTTGAAGTTCTCTTTTTATTTAATTCTAAACAGCAACCCCTCAGCCATTAACCCTAAAACGAGAGAACAGCTGAACTGCTGATCCCGGCGGCGGGAACACGTGCCTGCACGTGTCTGACCTGGAGAGGCGGTTCTGTATGTCTGAGTGATCTTTTTATTTCCGTCGGCCTGGTCACCCCTCACTACCTGGTTGAGTATCTCTGAATCTGGTTTTCTGCCTGTCTCTCTCCTCTGTCTGTCTGGTTGTTGGTATCTGCCTCTCTTCTCCCGTGTCTGTGTCTGTCTGTGTCTGTCTGTGTCTGTCTGTGTCTGTCTGTGTCTGTCTGTGTCTGTCTGTGTCTGTCTGTCTGCCTCTGTAGCTCTCAGACCTCTCACACTGATGACTGCTTGGTCTGTTTCTCACTGTTACGCTCTGCTTCTTCTCTCTCTCTCTCTTCTCTCTCCCTCTGTCTCTCGCTCTCATTCCTTCTGTCTGACTTTCAACCTGTACCTTCAATCCAGGACTGTCTGCTTCATTCCCATTTCTGTCTGATTATGTCATCTATCATTTTCATGCCTTCATTCTGTTTTTTTTTCTTCCATTTCCTCTCTTGTCTCTCTCTCTCTCTCTCTCTCCTCCTCTTTTTTTCTCTCTTCCTCTCAGGGCCGTGGGGTCTGTTCTCTCTTATCTGCTGCTCTATTGTGGTGCTGACAGGCTGCTGTCAAAAGCCCCGAAGCCTCTTTCACACTGACACTCGTTTATCATCTCTCTCTCATCACCCTCTCTGCCAATCACACGCACGCTGATAAACATCCTCTTTATCAGAGAGAGGGAGAGAGAGGGGGGGAAGGGTGGGTTTAAACCCTAACCTCTCCACACTCCTAGCCCCCTCCAACACCTAAATCTCAGTTTGCCAAGCAGAGTTTGATTGAATCTGAGGGATGGTGTTTCAGACTCGCTGCTCATGCCACTTTCATTTTGTTTTAGATTAACACCGATATGAAAGATTTGCCTTTCCCCAGCTCCTCTCAGATAAAACCCAGATGCATAAGACTTTGTAATGGAAGACGAAAATCTCTTCCGAAATCAATTAATCCCAACCTGTTCAAGAGCGCAAAGTAATAGAAACCGTGAGAAGATCAGGCCCCGGTAATCTTGGCCCCGTATTAGAGTGGATTAAAGCAGTATTGTGACAGAGTGACGGTGGAGGTGGGGTCAGAGGAGGGCGGGGTCAGGCGAGGGGGCGGGGTCAGAGGAGCAGGGCAGGGTGCTCGGTTCGCCATAAGGGCCCAGCGTGGCGGACTCTATCAGATGGCCCAGTACACCCTGTGTGAAGAAAGAAACCAGCAGGAATAGCTGTTTATTGTCCTGCTTTTAAACTGTCGAATGTGTGAGACAGGAAGCCTCTGGAGCTGTGTTTACTCCTTCCCTAAGAAACTGAGCAGGTCTCCAGAACAAACTTGCTGCCAAAGTGTGTGTGTTTTTGTTGTTGTTGTTGTTGAGAAGGCAGCATATTTCATTCAGAATATATTAAAAGGCAATATTCACTTTGTAATTATATTTCCAAGTTTGGACCAATTTGGTTTCTCTGTTATGCCAAGATAGAGGTAATTTTCATCATTGTTTTGAATCTAGTAGGATTCATTTGGTTTACATTTCTAATAGGATTCATTTGTAGAGCCACCAGATCATTCATTATAAGAAGCCTAACAAATCATATCACAGAAATAATCCCTCTGTCTCTCTACACCCATGGTTTTATTACTTTGGAATCCGATTTTCCTCCTTACAATGCCATACTCAGTATACTCTTACATGTACAATGTCATACTCAGTATACTCTTACACTTACTATACTCATACTCAGTATACTCTTACATGTACAATGCCATACTCAGTATACTCTGACACTGCTGATGGTGAATGAAAGTTTTTTCCACTCATTTTTCTAAGCTTAAACACATTCTCCTTTATATGTGGTGTGTGTGCACGTGTATGTGCATGTGTGTGTGCACGTGTATGTGTATGTAAATGTGTGTGTGTGTGTGTGTGTGCGTGCACATCTGCATGCATTCAGACTTATGTTCATGGCATGTGATTGACTACACGTTTCATGAGGGACTGAATGAAGGGTAGCCTGGTGAATGAGACGGTAATTTCAGCTCTCTGGGGGAGTGCAGGGTTTTACTTACACACACACACACACACACACACACACACACACACACACACACACAGTCCGTTCTCCATAATACTTGTTCTGAATCCTCGCCTATAATCTCAGCCACATAAAGAAGGCAGCCACCGTGTTCAAATAGCTCTCTTCCTCTATTCAGAGGAGAAGTGGCAGTTAATTCTGCTCCATCTCTTCGGAGGCTCCGTGTTCGCCGCGCCACGTCGGATCCTCCGCACTTTTGTTGCCTTTATTTGTTTCTCCTGAGCAAATCTGTGTGAGCGCCGCACTTTGAAGGCGCTGCGCTGAGAGCGGCCGTGCGGGACCGTGCGGGACCGTGCGGGACTCTTTCACTGCTCCCTGCCTCTTTCACTGCTCCCTGCCTTTTATTCTTGCCCCCCTCCCTTCTCCTCCCTCCGGGTTTTGTGGAGGAAGGAGCAGGTAAATAAAGAGGGACACCTGCGCCTGCACTCTTCCCTCCCTCCCTCCCTCTCTCCCTCCCTCCCTCCTCCACCATCATCCTTTCATCCTCTGTGCCTCGTTTCTAAATGAGTGCGGCAGGTCTTCCTCATCGCTCATTTGTTTGGCCATTAATGCAGCCCCTGTCTAGGGGGAGAGAGAGAGAGAGAGAAAGGGAGCTGCAGCCGAAATGGAAGTGGGTTGGGGACGCCGCGGGAGAGGAGGAGCGGGTGGAGGGGTTTGCTGAGAGAGTGCCGGGGAGAGAGAGTGAAAGGGTTAGGCCCTTTCTCTCACGTTAATGCCTGTGATTTTATATTAATCCTTCCTTATTAATTCTGGGCCTCTTCTGCTCCACCTTAAGGAGTGTGTGTGTGTGTGTGTGTGTGTGTGTGTGTGTGTGTGTGTGTGTGTGTGTGTGTGTGGGGTGAGCGGCTGTGTACTCCCACCCTGTCCACCAGAGGCCCACAGCACTGTTGGGTTTTCCAGTCCTTCTGCTCAAACTCTCTGTATAGTATCTGTGTTTGTCACTAGTTCCATAACATGGTTGAATGCTGCATGCCTTGTCTTTGTGATGGCACTTCAGTAACACACAAAGAGAGGAAAGCATCTTTGTCTGTATTACTCTGCTTTCTTGGTGAATTCATATTCAAGTATGCATAGTCATAATGTATTTTAATACACACACACACACACACACACACACACACACACACACACACTCTTGGGCAGAAGGCAGTGCTCGTAATTAGAGGGCTGAAGTGTTTACTGAGAGACAGTGGAAAAGGATATGAGAGAGGAGGAGCAAGGTCAGAACATGATAAATGACTACTGTGAGTGTGTGTGTGTGTGTGTTTGTGTGTGTGTTTGTGTGTGTGTGTGTGTGTGTGTGTGTGTGTGGTCAGCCTGATAAACTAATTAACGGCACACGCCAAGCAAGTGATTGCATGGGCATCCGTGTTGGAGGAAGCAGCCCGAGGAAGCAGATGTGGTGACTGTTCTGTGAGAGGCTGGCCTCGCTCTGAGGCTCCGCCCCTCCCCGCCCAGCCGTCCTACTCCCCCTCACTCACAGCTCACTCACACAGCCCTGCAGCACACACACACACACACACACACACACACACACAAACTCAAACAAACTCACACAATTGCATATTTATACACACACACTCACCCATACACACACACACACACACACACTTTCACTATTGTGAACTTCAGTGGGTAACACCATCCCAAAATGTAAAATACACAGAAGGTGTCGTTGTGTATCATCAGGTTGTCAGTTTTGGGAAGGCGGATGTGTCCCCCGTGCCGCTGCCTCAGAGCAGTGAGCCATGTTGCTGGAGGCAGGAGGCAGGAGCAAGTCTCTGAGGCAGCTCACAGCAGGCAGTGTGTTTAACCTGCTGCAAGTTTGTTTTAAGCCAATGTGTGTGTGTGTGTGTGTGTGTGTGTGTGTGTGTGTGTGTGTGTGTGTGTGTACAGTCTATTGAAGACGGTGGAGATTTCAGGAGAACACGGCCCACTTGGGATACACGTGGTGCCATACTGCTCCTCCCTCAGTGGAAGGTGAGTTTGTCTCTCTCTCTCTCTCTCTCTCTCTCTCTCTCTCTCTCTTCCTCTCTTCTGTTCATCATTCTTGGCTCTTTTCCCCCTTTCCTGTAGTGACACATTTACATTCTGCAGGTCTTGCTCTCCTCTATGAAAGCAAATTTAAGTTTAAATGAGAATGGTCTATTTAAACGAGAATGGTCTGTTTTTGTTTTAAAGTTTTCTTCTGTCCTAGTGAGCGTGAGAGAGAGGAGGTGGTCAGTGAGCTCGGTGTGGGAGGTGGGGAATTCTGCTCTGGTTAGATGATCCCTCTTACCCAGCTGTCTCCTGGCAGGGGTCAGGCCCATTAAAACCAGCGGGTCGCGCTGAAGCCTGGCGGGGGGAGGTGTGTCAGGCCGACGTGCCGGACTCGGGGAAACGCATTAAACCGGGAGAGGACGAGGGGAGGGAGCGAGAAGGTTAGAAGTTAAGCAGAGGGGCGGCCCCAGAGGGGCCCTGGGGCAGGATCCTGGGGGAGAGTGGGCACACTGTATTATTTAGGACGCAGCGCTGAGAAGTGGGCGTGAAGATTCAGGCTGTGCGTAGAGTGCTGTAAGCATGCCGTCCTAACACTCTGCACAGAGTGGGACAAGACTGCAGGCAGGTGCTTCTTTAAAATCAGTCGTAACGCCTTGAAAAGCCCAATTACTCATTTCAGGCAAATGTCACCTAAAAACACTAATCCACAGGATGTCTGTGCGGCTCCGCGGCAGGGTTGTCTAATAAGCGTGCAGGAAGCTTTTTCCGTCCCTTTCGCAAAAGAGGATTCACACACTGAAATTGATTCATCACAGCACGCCTCATGGGAAAAGATGGCACAGGACTCTTTATGAAGACATATTTGTCCCTGTAGGATTTTCTCTTTCTCTAGTTCACTTTTTCTCTTCCTCTCTCTCATTTCACTCTTCCTCTCTGCTCATCTCTTTATTCCACAGGGTCCATATGTTTCCTTTAGTCAAGCCCTCCGCCCTCTCCTTTCGGGTCAAAGGTCAGAGAACTGTCAATAACATCCCCAAATATTGACCGGCGCACTAATGTAAACAGGTCTTTTTCTCCTGATGGCCTGATGGCAGGGTTGGGGCGGGCCCCTCCGCGGCCCCGGCCCCTCTCTCACCTCCCGCTCTAGCACTCACCTATTCCGCCCTGCTTGCCCACAAAAGCCGCTGCCCCCTGGCAGAACCCCTTAAATGCTAGGTCATTGTTTGCTCTTCCCATCTAGGCTGCCGGTTTTGTTTATCTGTGCGGCGATAACGCATTGAAGCGAGATGTTTGCTGGTGTTGATTGTTGTTCTGAATTTCCTGGCCCCACCACCAATGAGCTGTGAGATGGGGGTGTGGTGGGGGGGGGGGGGGGGGTGTGGCGTGGTTTATTTAACATTAAAAAAATGACCCAGAGTGGGTTAGTGAGCGCCCCACCCCGGCGCGAAC
>JAOYMR010000006.1:25675591-25686948 GCA_025802075.1 Tenebrosternarchus preto | reverse complement strand
CAGGAGATTATTATTGCAGTTCCTGAAAATAAAGAAAATAAAATACATTACTTTAAAAATATAACAAAAGTGGCTTTGGGTGGGGGGGGGGGGGGGGGGGGGGCCAGAGGGAGCACAACAGTGGACTGCTCTAAAGAGTTAAGTAACCCAGTGCACAGTAATTACCTTGTCTCAGCCAGGCCAACCAGCTGCCATCTGTTCTCAAGTACACACACGCACACACATGCGCGCTCACACGCACACCTCTCTTCAACCTCTTGCTGAGCAAACAACCAGTGAGAATGTGGGAAAAAAAGGGAGAAGGAAACACAGAAAGCCCACAAGGGAAGGAGAGGGAGAGAGAGAGAGGGAACGAGGGAGCGAGGCTGAATTAAAATAAATGGGGGCTCTTTTTTCTTGGTCGTGGAGAATGACTGCAGAAATACAGTGCGATTCAAAAGCCCAAAGAGAGGCCGCCCAGCCCTGTGAGAAGCAGTCACTCTCAGGCCCAGTGTGCCATTTTCCACTTCAGAAACCACTGCTTACCTACGCCAGGAAGATCATTAAAAGCACGACTGCGCTCAGCACAAGATATGTAAATAGGAGTTCCAGCAACTCCAAGTCAAACCTAAGACTTTCAAAGAATAAAAAATAAAATAACAATATAGCACACTGCATTTAATGCATTCCTGTTTTCCTCAGTGAAACACTGATGCGCCACAGTTGAGTGTTATGGCTAAAAAGAACTTCTGGTGGAGTATCAACCAATCAGCAAGCTAGCAATGCTAGCAACGCTGGACCAATGAACACTCAGCTCCTTGGCCAGTGTGAAACTCTCTACGATGCACAAGACGTTTCAGGTCACTTCTATAATGAAAGCTCACGGAGGCCCTGCAGTCTGTGGAGAACTGCTCTATTAAGAATTCACTTCAGAAAAGCTCACCACACACTCCTGAATGTGGAAAGCAACCACTGGTACAAAACAAGAAAAACTGGGCGTTATCAAATCATAACTGCATTCAATTCCAGCTTACATGTTTACTGAGCTCAATCAATAAAAATAGATCAGGTCCATAGTCTTAGACATTTCATTCAGGCGTAAAGAGACTTGCCCTGTTATCCAGGTTAACAATGAAACCCTAATACACACCAGCGCAGCAACCACCAAATACTCCAGCATCATGAGGGCCTGTTTCCCAGGGAACGGTCCCCAGATGGGAGAACAATGGCGCTGCAGCAAGTGTGTGCGAGTGTGTGTGTATGTCAACACACACTCCTCATGGACCAGCAAGAATGTGGCAACCAATCAAGATTACCATCTACTCTGAGCCACCCAAATTCCACCTTCATGCCTGGCATAACAACTTTCAGCTCTTTGGTGAATGTTATCTGGATGGAGTTAGGAGACACGGCATATCTTCACATCTGAGCTGTAAAATACCCCATGATGCATTCTTTCTTCTTCTAGGTAAAAATTCCCTTTCTGGCAGCAATTAGTACAGTATTTTGTCAATGGCTGTAAACTCTTTATTAGTGTTTTAGCTGTTAAACTGACAGGATTAATAGGCTGTAATGCTAATTAAACTTGTTAACAGTAAACTTAGCAAAGCCACCATAAACACTAAACAGGAGCCTCGTTACAGGGTATCAGTGAACACATACGAAGTCGGTCTCAGCATATTTGCACATGCGTCACTTTGAAACTTAGTAATGAGACTCAGATTAAACTTGCAGCTCACTTGGTATCTTTATTTAGTTTTACACCACCCACTTGAGGCAGGTTTTTTATCACGCCCACATTGGTTTCTATACTGTAGCTAAAACAACCTCAGACTGTAGTTGACCAAACACTCCTGTTTATAATACAAATATCTAAATTATACTTCCCTTCTATGGGGGAGGCGGAGGGGGGGGCACTCTGGTCAGTTGGGATTGTCTGTCACAAAACAATACATCAGTGTCATAAAGGGTTTTGACCTGAGGGTATATGAATGTTCACAGAGTTTCTCCATCCTTGCTGTCCACGCTTGATCATCTGACTCTGGAGGAAGCCTGCAGCTTTGTGGAGCGTGGTGACAGAGAATGCAGGGGGAGTGTAAGATTTCCTAGAGTGAAGAACATACTGCACAAGGTCAGTCATGTGTGTGTACATGTGTGTGGGTGTGTAATGCACGCGTGTGCCTTTGAATTCGAAAGCTGCACCAAACCAGATTCCTGCAATGCCGGTTGAGTAGATGTTGACACAGACGCCTAAGAACCAGTAAGTCTTACATGAGTAAGACCGATTAGTCTCACATACTGCCACAGCACTCTGTAAGCTGGTGTACTGCCATGTTAGGGCTGCAATTTAAAATAACAATCTCTGCAATACCATTGGCTGACAACGGACCTCTGACTGACAGAACTCAGAAGAAAAAAAAAAAGATAGATACACAATGACACTGGCAATTAGAGACCCCAACTATCTAACTGAAACTTGGAGTGAAGTGCTCTAGTAGACCTTTAAAGAGAAACACAGACAATCAAAAGAAAACACAGACATCCAGCGAAAACGTGATGAGAGCGTCTCCTTGACGAGAGCACCGTGATGTACTTCAACAGGCATCGCAGAAGAAAACAGGAATTTTCTTGCACTTTTTGCCTTGAGCTTTAAAATTAAAAAAATAATAATAATAACAAGGAAGCAAAAACTGAACAGATCTTCTTTTGGTAGATGAACGTCTGAAAGCTGCATTTATTAGGATGCAAAAAACATGGTTGGCAGTTGCTTCATCCATACAGGTCCTATTTGCATGGTCAGTACAGCAAAGTCAAAATTAGCTTACTCATTTGCTTACTCATCCTTGAAAAAAAAAAAAAAAAAAACATAATAACCAGTCAACCACCTGCTTCAGACAGCCTGCTTCAGACAAACCCCCCCCCCCCCTTTTTTTGTGTCTAAATGTCTATGCGATGATTTGAGATAACACATCTTCAAAATTAACACGCACATTTCACAAATTCTGTGCGAAAATAGTATATCGATTACATTTTGGGATGCATGAAATCCAAGAGTGAATTTTAGCAGTCTTATGTAACTTACATAATGACTGATGATCGCAAATGTGAAACTACCGATATGAAATTGCTGAAATAGTTTTAAGAGATCCATTTAGTGAAGCAAGCCATCCTACACTTCAGACCCAGGTTTTAGATCCAGCTGTGCAACATGCTGTTTATAAGTCAGGGTCTCCAAGCACACACTAAGCCAAGTTTTCATTAACAGGGAAGGGCGGCGTGTTTGTTATAGTGTGTTGGCTGTATGTGTCTGCATGGTGATAGTGGTTAGGATCTTCTGCCAAGCTCCACAAGGTTCTCTACACTGATGTGAAACTCATGGTTTTAAAGGAAGCACCAGAAGACTTAATATACTAATAAAGCAGAAAAATGATAATACTTAAAAAGCTGTTGATGTCTATAAACTGATTTGAAATGAATGCTGATATGAAATCCTGAAGAAATCTAAAAAAAAGCACATTATGAATATACATCAGACATCTCCAAAGACTACATATAAAACCAATAAAATGTCAGGATGAACGCCATACGTATAATGCAGGTGCAAATGGTAAATAATGTGTGTGTGTCTAAGGTAAGCAGCTGTCCTGAGGTATACAGTATTACGTGTACAGTAGAGCCCAGCTGTTTGTGAGTGTGTGAGTGTGTGAGTGTGTGTGCGTGTGTGTGTGTGTGTGTGTGTGTCTAAGTGTAAGTGTAACATGCTCACCATGTACACAGTGGCCCTGTGTTTACAGAACCTTGGAGCAGGCGGCCAAGGAAGACCTTCTTCCCTCCCTGACCCTGAAACCTCATCTGATCTCTGTTAAACCCATCTATGGCCTTCTTGGCATTGTAGAGAATCTAACATAACAACTGAATCTTGCCATAGTAACTGAAGTGCATGTTGGTGTTCTTAACCAAAGGGAAATGAATATAGTTTTGAAATCATTTTAGTGCACTTGTCTTCATATTTGAGCTGTTTACAGCTGTTCTGTTAATGTATGGCCAGTCAAGTTTGAGCACACATTCACATATCTAATTATGCTCATGCTTGAATGAACAGAATCTTTACATTTTCCGACTGTATCAATTAAAGCTCGTGTTATGAGTTCATGTAGTGTGTGTGTGTGTGTGTGGAGCCCATTGGTAGTGTTGATGTGTCTCTGCAGGGCGGAACCAGGGATCAGGTCAGCTGAGGTCTTCCTGCTGTTTACCTGCACACGCTGCCTCTTAATTAAATGTCACGCTTGCTTTTAATCTGCCGCTTTGAAATACAACCAGCACCAACAGAGTGGAGAGCAGCGCGTGCAAACGACTGAAATCCTGAATTGGAATTTGCTAATCTAGACGTTACCGACATGGAATGTGGACTCCTCTGCTTCGTTCTGCTTGGGGTACGGCCTGTTCAGGAGGAGATCTTCACAGGGGCAGGTCGGGTTGCCATGACTAAAGGAAAGAATGTTTCAAAGCACTCATAGGCCAGAATTCCACAGCACGCTCCCGACTCCTCCGAACTCCTCCAGAACTTCATCTCCACATGCAGGAGGAACGCGGGTCTACCGTTGGCTGCCAGCCCACATGCCCGCGAAACCCATGATGGACACGTTTAACTGGAAATGAGCAGAAGGGCTTGGAGCGGTGCAGGGCTCCTGCGGGAGCGCATGCCATTCCAAAGGCTTTGGCTCTTCATTCCGTTTGGGTATATAATAAGTCTATATAATGTGTAATAAGAGACAGATCCTTGGTCGTTGGGTTGGGGTAATGCCTGTCCTAATGTTCGGTTCGGGAATGCTTTGCCCTGTAATTCCGAGCTGATGTGGCTGCCTGCTACAGGCCTCCAGGCTCTGGAGCAGTGGATTCCGGTAGGAGCGTCTCCCGCTGCCACACCGCAGGCTGTCCTAGCTCGGATCGAAGCTGGAGAGCATGCTGGGAGACGGAACATCTGTCCTGAGTTGTGGTTTGCCACCAGCTTTCGGGACCGGGCCATTTTGGCGTGAGGTTACTGCTCTTGGTTTCGATTCATCGTACGTCACCAGTAATACCATTGTGTGCGTCAAGGAAACCTCTGGAGGAATCCTTTGTGTGCTGTAATCCTGGTGGAGCACTTCGTCATGGAGGCCGGAGAGGCAAGCGGGCGGGTTGCTCGCCCGACACCCCATACAAGTGGTCTCCCAGTGTCCCCAGAGAACTCTATTACCCACAAACCTTTTGTGCATCCAAGCCCAAAACTGTGGAGGAAGGGAGATCGAGGGGGAAGAAAGGAGGCCAGAGTGGAGGGGAACAAGAGAGAGGAGCAGTGGGAGATTTCCTGTCTGAGCAGTTGTGCATGTGCTCATCACTAACTGCTCAGAATGTCAGTTGTTCTTGTACCTATAGAGATGCTCAACCATCTGGTGCAGCCAATGACTCCGTGAGGAGCTTCCCTCGCTACACGAGCAGATGCTGGCTATGCAGATTAGATGCTGACGGCCTCGTCCGTTACACTTTGTGCCAGTGAAGCCTTGCGTCCAAACCTCCGTATGAGTGACTCTGCTTATTATTATGAGATTGTGCGGTCTGCAGATTGTGCTGGGGAGTTGTGGGTACTGTAGTCCGCGGGGAATGGACTTCGCTTGTCCGGGTTTGAGCGAGCAACGGTCCCGCTCCGTGGCTGGCCAACCCGCAGTTACACGGTCCTGCCGTGGTATTTTGCCGTGCAAGGTGGGTCGTGGCGGGCCGTGCGGGGTCGTGGCGGGTCGTGGCCTCTGTGCTTCTGTCTCCCACACAGACGACAGGACGACACTGCATGCATACAGCCGTCACTTTCTCTCTGAAATGAGGCAGAAACAAATTATGATATTTCATTGTATTTGAATGGCTTTTTGAATCACAGTGACTGTGAGGTTAGCAACATTTTCTTTCTGGTTAACAACTTGCTACTAGGCCACTACCTTTTTCACAGCGTCAGGCCACCTCTCTTCTCTCTCTCTCTCTCTCTTTCTCACACACTCACACACCCACACACACACACACCCTTGTGCTTTCTTCAGCCTCTCACCCTATTGAGTTATCACCTCTCTGGCTACATCGTTGTGTTGCATTTGCTAGAAACATTTTCTTTGCAGCTCAGACACTATGAGCTATTGCCTCTCTATATATTTCTATATGGAGAGAGAGAGGGATCTGCCTGCTACATGTTTGTACATGGAGAGAGAGAAAGGGAGATGGTGTGACAGAGCTAATCCACCCGAAAGCCTCCGCCGTACAGTAAACATTGGTGAAGCAGGCCTCGCTGACCTCCACACGCTCATCCACCCACCCCCAACCCCACCACGATCTGCTGCAGGCTTCACTCCGTTCTGCTCACAGACTGTTGCTTCTTCTAGAGCCGTTGTCTCATCCTCCTGGAATGTAGCTGTCCCTCGCCCAGTTAGCAGCGCAGGAGTGGTTGTGCCACTGAAACCCTCAGACTTCATTATGTTTGTGTCCAGCTCACCGCCACCGCCACCCCCCGTGGGTGGATGCCCTGCACTCCTCCTTTTTTCTTCCTCTCATCTTCTCTCTTCACCTCTCTCTGCACAATAAGCCCAAGTACAGTGCACTCGCTCATTATGGGCCCGTTTCCCTAGCGACAAAAGATTGTGTTTTTACCTCACACATGGAATAATGGACATTTCCCCCCAGTTTCTCTCTCTCCCACTCTCTCTTTCTCTCTCTCTTTCGCTCGCTCTCTCTCGCTCTCTCTCTCCCTGTCACTCTCTCGCTCTCGCGCTTTCACTCTCCCTGTCACGCTCTCTCTCTCTCTCTCTCTCTCTCTCGACTATTTTTTTTCCCCTCTCATTTTGAAAGAAGATTTTTCTAAAAAGATGTACAGGTCATTTTAGGAACATTACAGAGAGAATATGAAAAAAAGAGAGAGAAAACAGCAGTAGGAAATCCAGTGGGGCTCGGTTGGCATGGGGCCTCTATAATGGAGAATGGATTATGGTTCTAAATGACCTCAGCACTCTCAGAATAGGCCCCCTTTCAGACAGGGAGCATGAAAAGGTTGTGCTATTCTCTGGTAAAATAGCACACTTTTATGTTCAAATAGAATGACCTCTCTCTCTCTCTCTCTCTCTCTCTCTCTCTCTCTCCCCCTCTTCTCCCCATCTCCCCCACTCCCTCCCTCCCTCCCTCAGAAAGAGGAGCCAGCACGGCCCACGCTGTGTGAGGAAGGGAAGGAGCAGCTGATGTTCGAGGTGCCTCTGAATGACTCCGGCTCTGCAGGGCTGGGCGTCAGCCTGAAGGGCAACAAGTCGCGCGAGACGGGCGAAGACTTGGGCATCTTCATCAAGTCCATCATCCACGGAGGAGCCGCGTACAAGGTACATCGGCCCCGGGGCCCCGAGACTCTCCACCCGTACGTCAGCCTCCTTAATGAAGACGTATGAAGTCTGAGTACTTGGGGTTAACCATGGCTCCCGGACGGAGAGGCGGATGCCGCGTCGAGATCCGATGACCCCTCTTAAGCACAGCCGGCGCGTTCCCTCGACCTCTGACCCCTGCGACCTTTTGTTTGACCTTGTTGAGCAGCCAGAGGAGCTGGGAGCAGGGTGATGAGTGGAGCGGGCCGCTGGCGCGGGCGGAGGCAGACAGACAGGCCTCGGGGGCAGGGCAGGCCTCCGTTCTACATCACCATCACTCACTTTCTCTCTTTCATCATTCTGTCCATCCTCGTTCCATCCTGCGTGACACTCGGGATTTATCTGCCAGTGCCTCGGTTTTGTCACCACTGTAGTCATCTGGGAAAGCGCCTTGCTTGGATATTAACCATCATTTTTATAATTATTGACACACAAAAGAGGCACAGAGGTATTGCATTAACAAGATGCGCATCACAGTAGATATTTATCAAGCACTTAGCAAAATAGCACAGATCGAACACATATTTTCACAGATCTAATTGAGCTTATTAGAATGAAGAAAAACAATTTTTTTTTTTTTTTTTTTTTTTTTATATATATAAACTGAACACCCTTCCTATGACATCTCTGAGTGCTTACAGTTGACCCAGGCTTCCATATGTGGAGTCAGTCATGGTGAAGCATGGGACCGTGTGTACGTCTGTGCACATGTGTTTGTGTGTGCAGGCGTGTGAGAGTCTCCTGTCCGTGCACTGCATAAAGACGGCCCTCCCGCAGGTCTGACCAGGCCTCGGTCAAGAGCAGGTTTTTATTGTGTGTGTGTGTGCCGGTGTGCGCTAATGTGTCTGTGTGCATGTGTGTACATACGTATGTGTGTGTGTGTGTGTGTGTGTGTGTGTGTTTCGCAGCAGCAGTGCACAGCGGGCTAAAAGGCCTGTTGTTCCTCACGTAGCCCCGGACGACACCGCGCGGTAATTACAGAGCGTCGCAGGCGCTAGCTCCACCGCATTAACGCTAATTAAAAACTCTCTGTGCCCATGCTAATTAGCTGGAAGAGGCCCCGATCTGTGGGTGGGGCGTGCAGGGAGAGCAGAGCGGCCGACACGCAGCTCGCTCCTTCCCTCCTCCTGAGGAGCTATGGAGCACGAGAGAAAGGGCGCGTCGGGAACCAAACCCCTCTGGTTCTGGAGACATTTTTCCATTACAGATACCGGTTTCTGGGAGTCATTAATGATATTAATCAGCTGATGGTTAGTTGACAGTCCAGAGCTCCTGACAAACGATGTTTTTGCTCCATATTTCATCCCAGTGCAACTTACAAGTTCTACTGTGTGTTCTAGCGCAAGTTACAGTTCTACTGTGAGTGATTAGCTGGCTCAGATGTGTGGGTGTTCACTTGAATTCTCAGGTTTTGCAAAAATAAAAAAACAACTTTACTGTTCCCCTTTTGGTTTTAGTAGTTATGAGTGTAAACTTTAGGGATGTTTTTTATATGAATTCATTCACAGTACATGTCTGTAGTAGGCCTGTGTGTAGGATCATAGAGAGAACCACTTTTCCATCACATAATCCAGTAAAGTGTGTGTGTGTGTGTGTGTGTACACGCAGCTGGGTCTGGGCCGGTTCTGCTCTGCTTTAACGTTCACACAGGGCCGGTTGATTGGTGTCCACACCCCGAGGGCAAACCCCACAAACCCCACAGCTCCAGCCAAATCACGCTCACTTTCGTCAGATATGCAGTAACTTCCCAAACTGTTCTGCAGTGACGGGAGACATAGAGAGAGAAAGACAGGCAGACAGACAAATGACAGAGAGAGATACAGACGCAGAGAGTCGAGGGGTGTCTTTAAAGAGACCAGAATCTTAGAGCAAGATGCGAATCCCTGTATAGGAGCTCGGTGCAGAGGTGAAACGCTGTGGCTCAGTGTGTTTCAGCGTGGGTCAGTGTTGTGGCTCAGTGTGTTTCAGCGTGGGTCAGTGTTGTGGCTCACTGTGTTTCAGCGTTGTGGGTCAGTGTGTTTCAGCGTGGGTCAGCGTTGTGGGTCAGTGTGTTTCAGCGTGGATCAGCGTTGTGGCTCAGTGTGTTTCAGCGTTGTGGCTCAGTGTGTTTCAGCGTTGTGGGTCAGTGTGTTTCAGCGTTGTGGGTCAGTGTGTTTCAGCGTTGTGGGTCAGTGTTGTGGCTCAGTGTGTTTCAGCGTTGTGGGGTCAGTGTTGTGGCTCAGTGTGTTTCAGCGTTGTGGGTCAGTGTTGTGGCTCAGTGTGTTTCAGCGTGGGGCAGTGTTGTGGCTCAGTGTGTTTCAGCGTTGTGGGTCAGTGTTGTGGCTCAGTGTTGTTCAGCATGGGCCAGTTTTGCGACTGTTTGCCTGGGCCGGGTGTGCGGGGGTCACTCTGACCTGCAGACATGCTCTCGCTGACCCGTCTCACAAGCGTGTCCAAGCCCGTCAGCCAGACGCTCAACCTACGGTTCCGCCTCATTTAGCCATGACATCTCCATCAGCCCCCACAGTTAAAAAGCTGGGTCAGAGGTCAGGGGAGCAAGGCATGTGCGCTTCTCTGTGAATGTGTGTGTGTGTGTGTGTGTGTGTGTGTGTGTGTGTGTGTGTGTGTGTTCACAAGCATTTGAACCCATCCCATAAACCTTAATTAGAACATATATCATACACGTATTCAAAGCACTTGGGCTTGTTCAAGTGGATGAGGCTCTGTACACACTACTGCATCAGTTATATTTCACTGACATCCAGTCAGAACTGTAAGTGCTCAAGACAGTTGCATCCATCATATGAATGGGCCCATAACTCCCCCTCTCCTTTTCTTCTTTTGTCCCTTTCGTCTGCAGAGTCAGATCAGAGGGCTCTTGTGTGAAAACTAATTAATATTATTCATAACAAACTATTGGGTTTTTTCAACCACATGTAATGTGCATGTACTATAATTTGCTTATAGCAAGGGAGTGAGAAGGGAGGCCACGCCCCTCGACAGCAGTCGGCCACTGGGAGGTGGGGGGCGGGGCCAAACCCAGCCAGGGAGGAGGATCTGACTGCGACGGGCACTCTCGTCTGTGCAGGACGGGCGCCTGCGCGCCAACGACCAGCTGATCGCGGTGAACGGCGAGTCTCTCCTGGGGAGGTCCAATCACGAGGCCATGGAGGCCCTGCGCAGGTCCATGTCCATGGAGGGCAACCTGAGAGGGATGATCCAGCTGGTGGTGCTGCGGGCCGTGCTGCCGTGTGGTCAGGTAGGTCCGCCCCCCCCCCCGCCCCGGTAGCCCAGCTGCCCGACCCGGTGCTTCTGCGCCACTGCCTTTATGGCCCTGCCAAGTACCTGCTATAAAACAGAAAGAGCGGTTCAGTCACAGGTGCTAATCATATTCACCCGCTGAAGTGCCTCTCTGTTCACGTGGGGAGGGTCTCCTTGGCCGAGGTCAGTGCTGCGTCTCCAGGGTAACTGGTAGCACACGGGCACGACACTCGTGCGCCAGTTCTCCACTGAAGCGTCACGCTCCGAGCAACTCCGAGTGTGTGAGCGCACGCTCCTGCAACTGGGAGCGAACGCAGGAGCACTAGAAGTGTGTGTCTCTGGAGTTAGAAATGCGGAGCAGGGAAGACACTGAGGTGGGAAGTGCCTCTCACCATTCTGTCTTGGGCTCTCTTTTCTCTCTCTCTCTCTCTCTCTCTCTCTCTCTCTCTCACACACACACACTCACACACACACACACATGCATGCATGCACAAGTTCCTAATCTCGCTCTCTTCTTCTCTCCAGTCTGATCCTGGGTGCTGATCTCTGTGTGCTGCTGCTGTTTCACCCACACATGAATACTAAACAGCAGTAGCAGTTGAGCGGTTAGAGGCGCAGTTTAACGCAGTCCCACTCTGATGTGAACCTGTCTCACTCTCGCTCTGATGGCACTGAGAGATGTGAACCTGTCTCACTCTCGCTCTGATAGCACTG
>JAOYMR010000006.1:25655891-25675491 GCA_025802075.1 Tenebrosternarchus preto | reverse complement strand
TCTGATAGCACTGAGAGATGTGAACCTGTCTCACTCTCGCTCTGATGGCACTGAGAGATGTGAACCTGTCTCACTCTTGTTCTGATGGCATGGCAAGATGCAAACCTGTCTCTCTCTCAGCAGCTTCCACTTACCTATGAAAAGCATCGCTCCAATGTGACCCAGCAAAAGTGCTCAGTTAAAGCCACACTACAGGGTTAACTCTTACAGTGCCCATGTACAGCAATGTAGCATTTATTTAATGGCCTTTATTTAAGGCCATTAATTGGATTAATTGATAATGAATTGCTCTTAAACTTTTTTTTCAAGTTTGTGTAGCACATTTAACATTAGAAAAGGTCATTCAAGAATTAAAGCATACAGATCATTGTAGAACTCAGTCAATTAAACAAAATATATCCAAATAAAAAAAAAAAACAACAAGATACAAATCAATACTGCAAAACGAATTCCACAATTATTACAAGAAATCAGTTGATTTTCAGATAATTTCATGATGAGACTTTACTTGAAAGGAATATTGAGCCCTTTATTAACTATATGTTTCGACACGCAAGGTCCATACAGTCAGTAAGAAGATGATGAAACGAGCTGTAATTGTACATGCCAGCCCCTTCATTACACACACCTATCTTGTAAGTGCGTTTTGGAAGTGCAGTGTTATAGACTGTGGTCCATCTGTTGGCAGGCACTAATCAACAAATCAACTTTTTTTTTGTTGTTGCCAACCGTCCTCTACCCTATTCATTAACGGCTCGTTTCTGAGCGCGGCGCCGCTCCCGGGTTTATACGAGCTGTGCAGCAGGCCATTTTTTAACACGGCATTACCCTTGACATGCTAGTGCCAGTGGAACCGGTCCAGCCCTCAGCAGTCCTGTGGTCTGAAACGAGAAGCTGGTGTACGGCTTAAAGAGGACCTATTATGTTAATTGTCAGTCTTCATAATTTTTGCTTCTGCCAGAGTAGATTGACATGCTTGAGTGTGCCAAAAACACATTATTTCTCTCATACTGTACATCTCTTCTGACCCTCTGTCTGAAACGCTCCGTTAGGTCCTAAAGCACCCCACTTCCCCACGAGCCCGGTCTGCTCCGATTGGTCATCTGCTCCTACGTGCCCCACCCCCACCCCTGTTTTGCAGTCTGCAGATAGATTATTCACTCCTGCGCGGCTGTAAACGCTGGAGCATTTGAAATGTTAGAAATCATGACAGTGTGTGGTGGCTTCTAAGATGGTGGTCCCCACAAGCGGGCCTGGCCCTTCTCCACAGGTGGGTAGAGCTCAGCATAATGCATACGTAAGAACAGCAGCGGGAGTAGAAACGTGGCTAGCTTGTGAGCCAAAGCCTACGGCGGGCTGTGATTGTAGCATTACAGCTAGTAGTAATCAATCCACCTCCATGCTTGGATAATATTCAACCACCGGTGATCAAAAGCCCATCGCCATATTTCCACAGGTAAAAGTGGGCGTTCAAGTCCATTAGCAAGTCCATTCTAACATGGTAAGATTAGTCGTGAAATCACCTTCATTAACCGAGATGCCAACCGCAGAGTCCTGGGTCTGCGGCTCAAATCCAGCCCACGACTGCGCTGTAGCTGCCTCGCTGCGGTGGAGTTACGTCCACGTCACCGGTGCATCACGAATCCCCAGTAATGACACATGCGTAGGTTAGAAGCCTGAATCTTCCACTGGGCCGCACAAAGTTGGAGCTGCTCGTTCCACCCCTCAGGAGTAAAGGGAGGTGAAAACCCAGCACTGAACTGCGCACAGTTTTAGAAGTACTTCTCCGTGAAGTTCTGGGCGCACAGCAAAATAACGGGACCAGTGGTAAAAATGGATTCCAACCACTGACGTCTTTGTGGTTTCACCTTTGGCAGCGCATACAAAGGAGATTTCCCCTCACAGCGCAGAACACAGCGTCATCTCAACATGGGTAGAATACCAGACAGTCTCTTCCTAGCTTCCAGTATTTGCTATGTGTTGTGTAATGGTGTGACAGGCTTGTTGTGTAATGGTGTGACAAGCTTGCCGGTAGACAGGCAATACGCAAAGTATTATATGATTGTGTCATCGTGTAACAAAGAAAATGACTGAAATTTGATCATAGTGTTTTCAGGCAGCTGAGGCAAATGTGAGAGTTACTCACTGTGTTTTTCAAAGACCGTTTCTACAAAAGATTGTTGAATGCATGCACACAGGGTAAGAGTGTGTCATGAAGCACATTTGCTTTGTTAAAAAGAAAAAAGAAAATCAGGTTTTTGGCTCCGGCCGTAGGCCCCAGGTTATCCCGAAAACCCACAGAGAAGTAACAAAAGCTGTGGGCAGGGACCTCAGCACCCGTCCACTTTCACTCCATCAGTGCTGCTGGACTCGTGGGGGAGTTCACCTCCAGCAGCGTGAGCAGGCCACACTCTCCACCCTCGCATCTGGCTTAGAGCTCGTCCATATGTTCACTCCAGCACCCTGGCCCGAAACACATACACATACACACACACACACACACACACACACACACTCACACATGCACTCTTAGACCTCATCGCACTCCCTGCCCCTGAGGCCCCCAACTGCTCCAAAATGACACGCAATTAGACTGGACAATAGAGCAAACCCCGCAGTCCATGGATTGATGGTTTCTGCAGGCTGTGTGTGTGTGTGTGTGTGTGCGCACGTGTGTGTGCGTGCGCACAGGAGGGGGCAGGCTGCGAGAGATGGGCACGGCTGTGTAGTGTTGGGATTGCTCTTCTGAAATAAAGATTCGTGTTCATTATGCTTTATGGGCTGTGGAAGGCCTGGCACGTTCGCCAATGGAGCGTAGCTTGGCGAGAGGGGTGCCAATGAGACGAGATCGACCCCCCGCGTGTGCAGCGGCTGCCGGCAGTGGCTGGAAGATGGATGCACTGGCCAAGACCCGGAGGGACGGACGGGTGGAGCCAGAGGGACGGACGGGTGGAGCCGGGCCAGGCAGCACGCTGTATGGCAGCCTCAGCGAGGGCCAGCCTCCGACTGTGGAGCAGGACACCACACTGTGTTACATCTTCCAGAGCAGTTCTCGGAATTAATCATACATCAGTGTCTAAAACGGTTCGAAAGACTGGCACAGTTGTTAATTTACCTTCCCTCATGTGTTTGCGTGTATTTTCGTTAATTAATTCAGAATAAGCATATTATGGAAGGATGGAGAGGTTACCTTCTGTCTTGGAGCTGTAATTAAAACATCTCTGTTCTTTTGCATTCTCCAGAGTGCTTACAATCCTCCAGTTGTTTAGCCTAGAACTGATTCATGTCCATTCGTACTGACCTAACTTCCCTAATTATAAGAGCGTTCCCGGAGACATCAAAGGGAAGCGCCTTCCTCGTGGTTTTCACAGTGAGCAGCCAAGCCCCCCCCCTCGAACCCCGCAAGGGGGGGGGGGGACTTGGGCAATAGTTCATGCGAAAAGAAAAGGGTCAAAGAAGAGAACTTGGATGAATGGATTCCTGAGCGTGAAAGTTCCTGTCTCCTCTTCTCCGCCTCGGTCAGTCTAAATGCCATTATGCAGCAGCAGATCTAATCACGTCCTGCTCTCCAGCAGCCGCCTAAATACCTCTCTGATAATCTCGTTACACCGCAGGCAGAGGGAAGGAGCGGCAGCCCCCCAGGCAGCAGGAGGCCGGAGGATCCCGCTCTGCCCGGGGGCCCCGGGACGCGCGGGCACGCGGTGGCCCCCCGCCCCGGGGGGGGCCCGCGGGACTTACCGGGAGGCCTTTGTTCAGGGCGGCAGGTTGAAGTGGCTCCTCTGGTCTTTGTTGTGCTGATGAAGACAGAAGTGGAGATTTGTTGAGGCCGCACTGGAGGGGACACACGCGCGTGCACGCACACACACGCACACGCACACACACACACACACACACACACACACACACACACACACACACCCTGGCCGTGGGAAACGGACCAGGATACTTTTCATTCATCAGCACCACCCTCCCACTACCACACTTCCTCTTTTGAGTTGTGCTCATCCTGTTTTGTTGCTTGTCTCTCGCTGAAACAAGTGAAGCCATGACCACTTATTCAACTCTGCGCTCGTTTTGTCAGACACACACACACACACACACACACACACACACACACACAGTCTATATGGAGATGAGCAGTTTTTCCGTTCTCTTATCTAAACTGGTCCTACTTTCTTCTGACATCCTAATTAGACTGATTTTGAATCCTCTCATCCAGTCTAATTCAGTCCAAGAGCACCTCATCAACGGAGCTTAACACCAATTTGACGAGGAACTTAATTCCAAGTGCCGATCTTACCGTCTTGGCTCTGGCGTTCTTGCCGTCTCTTCGTGTGGGTGGAGACTCTACCCGCTCCTGTGTTAAAGCTTTTTACAGTTTTACAGTCTCTCATCATGTCTCTGATCGCTGTTGGACCTTCCATTCTCCTCTCTCATCCCTTCTTCCACATTGTCAGCCTGATCTGATGTACTCTCATTTGATGTATACTCTGATCTGATGTACTCTCATTTGATGTATACTCTGATCTGATGTATACTCTCATTTGATGTATACTCTGATCTGATGTACTCTCATTTGATGTATACTCTGATCTGATGTATACTCTCATTTGATGTATACTCTGATCTGATGTATACTCTTCTGTTCAACACTCTCCTCCATTCATTTTTACTGAAGCTCCAGCATTTCCTGACTCACATCCTCTTTATAAAATTGCAAGCTCTTGGTTTTTTGTTGTTGTTGTTGTTTTTTGCGAGAATGAGAAGAAGCGAATGGGAGAGTTGGCTCAGGACTGCTCATTGATTCCCAGTTGTAATCTCATTTCAGCACCGTCACTGTCTGTCCCCCACCCCCAGTGCTTCCTCACAGGACAGACTTTCCTCAACTTTGGCCAGTCCACTCAGCCCCGCCTCCAGTATGGCTCAGCCAATCATCAGCTTTCCTCTCTGCCCCTCACATGTTCATGTACTTACGGAAACCCACCAGAGAATGAACGACAAGCTTTATGAAACCCGCAGCCACTCTGGATTCAAAATTTGGCTCTGGGGGATGAGCATGATTTAAAAAAAATAAATAAATTTTTTATTGCATTGCACTTTTGATATTTATCCAAGCAAATGTTAAGCCATATTTCCCTGTGGAAGGGCAAGTCCTGCTACCTGGCCTGCAGGAGCACTCTGCCAGCCAGCCAGACAGAAAAAAAAAAACAGGATGATCAACCACAAATAAATGAACCATAGCACCACCTCCCTGCCTCAGAGGTTTGTAGAGGAAGCAGCTGAGCGTCCGTCGCAGACACTAGCAGACACACCGGACCCGCGCTGCCAGACGTACGCTGAACACACCCCTCATTTAAATATACATGCCCGCGGTTTGCTTTCCTAATGATCCACAATTAGCACTTGCAGGCAGCTTGCGAGGTGTCTGCGTGAGAGCCATTAGAAGACGCGTCTGATGAAGCGCACTAGGTCGGCCTCTCCAGCGCTTTAAATCTGCCGATCCTATTAACATATTTCACCATGTGTATGGACCTCAGGGCAGGATTATGAAATGACTTTCCATTCTTTCTCTCTCTCTCTCTCTCTCTCTCTCTCCCCCTCTCTCTCTCCCCCCTTATACAGAGATGGGATATCAGTGGGATCAGAGCAGACCTCTCTGCTGCTGACTGTGGCATTAATCAAAAGATTTAAGGGCTCTTTAATGACCTGAACCTGAAACCTTTTCCTCCGTGTTCGATGGTTTGGGTCTTGGCCTGAGCACCACCTTATCCTTGGCAGTACCAGGCAGTCCTGCATTTCCGTCCTACGTCTCCCCCATATTCCATTTGTGATGAATGCTAATGCAGGTTTACGCTCGTCTGGTTGAACAGTTTGAACCTCTTTGGCTCTCTTAGGTCTCAAATTTGCTCATCCTTTCTCTATAATTCACAAAGGTGATCAATACCGTGACCGTGTGATACCCGCCGTCTCTTCCAGGAATACCCTGACATGCGGAAACTTCTCAATCGATCCTTTGACGGCTGCGTAGGGCAGGCTGGCCCCGGCCCAGCAGACGGCCCGGCCGTGAACGGCGTCTGTGAGCCACGTGTGGGTGAGTGACGGAGACGCTCTTCCCTGCCCACACATGACGAAGCACTGAGGGTCTTCTCACTAATATCTCACACTAAATGAAAAATGTAATTCAACATAATGTTCAATAATAATAATTATAACATTATTGCATTACAATAAAAATGTGTTAAAATATTTTGTGTATAATAATAACAATAATAATATTAATAATAATAATTATTATTGCTATTACTATTATTATTATTATTGTTATTATTAATAATAACCAATAATAATTATTGATAGTAATTAATATTACCAATAATAATTTATTATTATTATTATTATTATTATTATTATTATTGCTATTTTTTATTATTTACTTTGCAAGTTTATAGTTTTGGCACTTGGTGAAGCTGATTACTACATGCACTGTGGGACGGTGCAGTGTGAGTTACTGAGGACGTGTCTGAGTCTCTGTGAGCAGGGTGTCATGCAGACTGCAGTCATGCAGCTGCTCTATCACCCGCTTCACTCACCGAGGGTTGGGAATGCAGGTGCTCTCATGAAATACGGCCGTGTGCTTGGCCTGCTGTGTGTGTGTGTGTGTGTGTGTGTGTGTGTGTGTTGTACACTACCTAATATCTACTTTAGGTTTCCAGACTGCAGCTCTGCACAGTACAGAACTCTGAGCCCAGTCCCTGCAGCTTTACCACCATCATTATCGCTGTGCAGTTCACATTTCATAAAATATCTGATTTTCCAAATATTTCCTCTCTTTTTCCTTCCCTCTCTCATTTCCTTTCTGCCTACAAAGCCAGCTGGGAATGACTTAAGGTATGGCCTTCTCATGAAACATGAACGAAAACAAGAGTGTGTGTGCTGTGTACACACCAGCTCAGTTTCTGCTCCTCACCTTGAGATCATTATGTTAATGTCAGAAATGTTATCTGGGCCAAGTTTGCACATACACCGCAATAATGTGGCCTAGTTAACATGTACAAACAACAAACAATTTAAAATGCACAATGTTGCTTCCAAGAGAGGGGCAAGAATTGTTGTTTGTTTGTCGAACCCCCCATTAACTCCCCTCCCCACCCCCCCCATCTCCATGCCATTTGGGCCAGTGAAGTGTGAGCCAAAGCTTTTTTCCAGTGCGATTGCTAAAGGAAAGCTAATGACTGCGTGCCTGTTTATGCATGGATGTGTTCTCATTTGAAGTCGGATTCCTCAGGAGAGCGGTGTGTAATTTTGAGCCAGCATCTACCAGCGGGCAGGAGACTGCGGAGGGCCCCGGGGTGTGTGGCTGTGTGCAGGGGAGAGCTGCGTTTCCGAGAGAGCCTCTTCTCAGCTCCTCAGTCTTGTGATAGTCTCCCTCATATAACGGCCTGACCCGGTGGCTGTGGACGTATGCGTTGAGCAGATGAGTTGAATTTCAAGATATTTACGTGCGACGCGTCTGTCGTAAAAGTTTAAAATCGAAAAATCGTTTTTTATGCCCGTTTTTCAGGTCAGAACACCGAATAAGTGTGTTTACTGAAAGGGCTATTCTTGACTGAGGTTTATGAAATACATGCATAAACCCCACACATCATAGGCGTGTACATGCTCTGTTAACCCGTCAGCCCTGCGGAACACAGAGCTTGTTGTGTTTTTGTTGATATTGCTGAAGGCGGAATAGATCAGAAACTTTGAAGCGGTTTCTCCATAGACGGCAGTGCAGTTGTCCTTCCTGTTTTTGAATTATAAATGCAGCTTTAAATATGTGGGCAAATCAGTCCTTAACATACAGAGAATATATTTAAATATTCTCTGTATGTTAATTTGTTAGTTACGTATGTCTGTATGCCTTTCTTAGTTTCTGTTTAGCACAAAACTAAAGAAACACCAGAATTCAGACATGATGTATGTATTGACCGATCAGCTCCACTGCGAGGTCAGTGGCAAAACGGTGCAAATTCGTTCTTTCCCTCAGACCTTTTCTATAATATTCAGCCTCTCAAAGAATATATGGTGTGGCGCTTTGACTAATGGATCCCGAGTTATTAAATGTGCAGCTCGCCCAGCCCAGCCTCCACGTGGACGGTCCTGACCGCCGTGTTCTCCCCGGCGGAACCGTAGCCGACCCCGTAGAGCGTTCTAGGAACGGGACGTTCTCCGATAAGGAGCGGCCTCACTTGTGCTGTGGTGTGTGGCAAAGCTGGGAGAGCACTAGTTTAGGATTAATAACAGCGCTTCAATTCAGAGAGTCCCCGATCCATCATCTTCAGAGGAAATGTCTTTTTTCGCCCCTGCTATTGCGCGCGGCGGCTGATAAATAACTCTGCCCACGCGCGTGCGCAAGCGCGTGCGCGAGTGCGTGCGTGTGTGTTAGAAATGCACAGTAGTTTGAATAGCCATTTTGTTTCACTCATTGATTCATCATAAGTGCAAAGTGTGTGTGTGTGTGTGTGTGAGTGTGTGCAGCTGATGAATCTCCCTCAACCTCTATCTCGCAAAACAGATGAGAAAAACATACTAATACTAATAAACAGTCATTGGCTGGCTGGATCATGAGTAATATCACATGGAGGTGCCCTGATCTATTGGTTTGACGGTCTCTTCCAGCTCCTATGCCCCAACACAGGCTCTCCATCACACCCAGGCAGGGAGCAGCCTGCCACACATCCCAGCACAAACACCACTCTCCTCTTACACGCTAAACATGAGAAACCGCTAAGGATCTTTGGCTCCTCCCCTATTTGCTCATGAACACGTTCATCGTTGGGTTTCGTTAAGAAATGGTCATTAAGGTTTTCTTTTTCCAGTGTGCAGTCATTAGATGTCGGGCTTCCCTAGTAATAGGTGACTTTTCCATGTGATTGTATCAGTCCATCGAGAAGGTCAGTTTGTTGTCTGGGAATTTGAAACACGTGCTGTCATTCTTATATCAGTGAACCTCAGACAAAGGCCTCCTGCGTGTGAGTGTTTATCATGACGTTTCCAAGCACTCCGCAAGGTCTCAGCCTCGGGTTTATTTGGATTTCCCTCGGATTCTGCTGAGTGACAAAAAAAATTCATGCACGTGGACTGGCATGCGCACACGCACGCGCACACACACACGCACACACACACACACAGAGCATGTTCACTGTTGTGTCTTTGTTTAGGGCTCTGGCGTGCAGGGCCTCCCTGCTGCCTGGTGCAGCTACGCTGAAGTACTTGGTTAATGACTTTTGAGCAAATGTGGCCCTTGCTGAGCAAACAGTCTCTATATCTTTCCCTTAACTGCGTTACACTCTGCACCCCCCCTCCAACCCCCCCCTCTTCATTTTCTTATTTATTACTCTGCCATAGCTGCCACTGGAACTATACAGACTTGCTAAACACAGCATATATCAGGCTCTCTCTCACACACACACACACCCTTGGACACGCGTGTTCTTAGCTTAGCATTCGTGCCATTACCAGCAAATGATCATCAGGACTGTGAGTGGTGAAAGCAGTGATGCAGGCGCTGGTAACTGACTCCACCCCCACGCCCATCTCCAGGACATCTGCCGGCCGCCCACCTCTCACACCGCCCTCTCTGACCCCACCTGGCCTCGCTTCAGTCAGGCATAATAATAACCCCACGCGGCTCACCGAATCGCACTAATGATGGACGCTTCTCTCTCTTTCTCTCCCTCTCTCTCTCTCTCTCTCTCTCTCTCCGTCTCTCCCTCTCTCTCTCTCTCTCTCTCTCTGGTGTACTCCGTTTTTTACCAGTGTCAAACGAGGGCTATGGTGAAGATGAAGCTTTGAGTGCCTATAGGCATAACGGAGAGACAAACGGGGGTTTGAACCATCACCCTCTTCAGAGGTAACGGTTTTAATAAACGATGTTGTGGCTATTTCTGTGTGCCACTACATATGTTATTATACCAAGTGATAATTATTTATTAAAAAAAAGATGATTTAAAAATGGCAATATTCCATCTATCGGTGCCATGGTGAGCGTGTGTGTGTGTGTGTGTGTGTGTGTGTGTGTGTGTTCAACTTTATACATCTTTGTGGGGACCAAATGTCATTTGACAAACTGAAAGAACCAAATGATTTATTTTTGGTTACTGAGGTTAAAGTTACAGTTATATGTATGTGTAGCATTGATTAGCTGCAGTAATCATTATGTCAGTGGATGTTTTCTACAAGGATAGTAAACAAGACTGTGTGTGTGTGTGTGTGTGTGTGTGTGCTTGTACTGGGTGTGAGTGAGTGAGTGCATGCGCGTGCTACTTTAGCTTTGATTGTATTTCTTAGTATTTGTATGAATCTCCTCATTTTGCCAAACCTGGAATTGTGTAAAGGGTTCATTCGGAATGGCTGCTTCACATGCAAGTCTAAATGCGGAATGTGTCCATGTGTTTGCACGCGTCAGTGTGGAGTGGGAGTCCAGTCTTTGCTCTGCTGAAAGCCCTCTGCCTGCCGGAGGCCCTCAGGTTGAACTGCATCACATCAAGTCGTCCAAGAGCATGGACCTGGGTAAGACACCTCAGCCCAGCGCTGCGGCCGCACTGCGGGGGCGCCTCAGCTCCGGGGGGGGGGTTAGGCTGCCCGTGGGTGTGTTACCGTGTGTGTGTGTGTGTGTGCGCGTGTGTGTGTATCTCTTCAAACTGATTAATAAGAGTGACGGTATGTATGCACTCTGGTGTGTGTGTGTGTGTGTGTGTGTGTGTGTGTGTGTGTGTACGCGTGCTTATGGATCTGCTGTCTCTGTCTGGTCAGCACTGTTTCTACACCATATGTGCGTCTAGCCAACCACACACCCGCCCACACACACACATACATATACCCACATGGACCATCTCTTACTGAAAACTCTTCCTATCTGTCTGTCTGTTTGTCTAATAACAATAATAATCATAATAATAATACATTATGTTTATATAGTGCTTTTCAAAAACCTAAAGACACTTACAATAATCAATACACACAAAAACAAACACAGAGAATACAGAGCATTAACAAACATTCTACAAAAGAATCTATCTATCTATCTATCTATCTATCTATCTATCTATCTTATCTATTTATGAAGGAGAATCAGAATCCGACAGCACTCAGGCAGCTCAAGTAATCTCTTTTTGATATGAAATGGCCAGTGACTGCACTAAGTGCATGTTAGGAAACAGATCAATGCACATCCTCTCCATAATGCGATTAATCTGTGTTCCGCGTTCACATCTCGCCCCAAAAATCAAATAACGGGGCCTCTTTCCTGGATGCACGGCCTGGAGAGGCAAACCAAATCTGTGTCACATGATGGCGTTTTAACAAATACTTGTGAATGTATTAGGGCCCTTTATTTAATAGAAGGGCTGATGGTTCGGCTCCCTGGTGACCGTGGTGACCGTCGCTATGGAGGGCTATACAATGGACAGCCAAATCGGTCCTGCATTCCAATTTTGCACTGCGTAAAAAAAGCCAACTGTAATTTGATTTCGTGTGCAGGTATGAAATTGGATGTCTTTGATATGGGTGCTATGATATAAATAATACATAACCCATTAAAAAAAAATTAAAAAATAAACTAAACTAATTTTTATAGTTCTTGAGTTACAGAACGTTTGAACCGTGTTTTCTGTGCAGTTTTAGCAGGGGGGTGTGAATGCTCCACCACGAGCTCACGGCTACCCTCTGCAATCCCGGGCCTGCAGGCATGCATACATGAGCCTGCGGTGGAAACCTGTGGAGGACATTGAAGTTCAACCCCTGCATAATGGATGTGTTTTTCTTTACTGTGGAACAGTGCGTCTCAGACGGAGCTCCAGGTCTGAGCTCAGTCTGCATCCCCGACAGCTTCATAACCACAGCAATCATCGTTTTTCTTCAAGCAGGCTTTATGAGAGAATATACAAGTACATACAAAGTAAACATTAGCACGTAATATATGCATACAGAATAGCACGTAGCATCTGTGCATCGAGGCAGTGATGACAGCAGGATATATATGATTAAGACCGGCACTGAGATTGTGAAGGGATTCTGTTCTCCTATTTTGAAGTGGTTTTCTCTTGCGCTGCAGGAAAACCAGCCCTCGTTTCTGCTGACCATTTAGGGATGTGACCCATTTAGGGTCTGTTGTACAATTAGTACCTTCATTTTCAGTCACATAAACATTTAGTCTAACTGGATGGCTTGTCTGTGTTTCCTTAGCAGGTAAGGACTGTGGAATCGAAAGCTTTGCCTGATACCATGATGTGGCACCAGGGAATACTTAGTACCATGTGACCATTTTATCTGAGCCACTGAATAGTTTTGTAAGCACAGGGTTAACCAGCTATCACTTAGAAAGCAAGGGTGAATTGTTCCAGAGAGCCTGCTAGAAAAAGCACTTTATTGCCTTTAAATATGTTGGAGTTCATTATTTATCCAGCTCTCATGCAGGCTCCAGTGTCTCTAGGCACCTGGCATGGGCCGGGCACTGCTGTTGTTTACTGAGGACGTGTCCAGAGCGTTGCCGTGGAGAGGGGGCCAGCGCCAGCTCGGTGCTGGCCCGCCTCCCACCTGACAGACAGGGGGAAAGGGTGGAGCAATGAGAGCCATGTGACAGAGGTGCTGTAGGGGCAGTTGAGGTGAGAGAGAGAGAGAGAGAGAACCTGCTGGGCCATTGCCTCAAAGCGCAGGAAGAGGCAGAGCGAACCAGAAATGAAATGTCGCCTCCTGCGAGTCATTTTCGGTCCAGATTTGATAGGTGTGATGGCTCTAAAAATTGAATGCACACCATGAAAATTGAACACTGTAGCACATTTTCTGATATTAGCTAAGGATGACCCTATTAACTCCCCCCCCCCCCCCCATCGCAGGCTGAATGAGGAATATTTCACTCTGCTAAAACACTGGATGCAGCAGAATTTCAATTACACTTCATTAGTTTTTTTTTTCCACGTGGTAATACGATGTTCCAGTAGGTTCCAGTATGAACATCACTGCACACACACAACTGATTGGATTTCTTTGGTTATTGCTCTCACTCTCTGTACTTTCTGTCTCTTATATCGCCATGTTCTTCTGTGTCCCTGTGTCTCTCAGTCTCTCTTTCCTCCCTCTCTCTCTCTCACTTTTTTCTCTCTCTCTCTCTTTCTCACTCACCCCCTCTCTTTCTTTAGACCCACACACAGAGTTATTCAGAAGAAGGCTTAAGGAGTGATTAGCATTTGTCTTCTCTGAGCTCTGAGCCCCTGAATACCTCATTTTGGCTCTCACCTGAACGACAGCAGGTTCCAATCAGTGCCGGCATTAACTGATTAGAACACTGAGTTCTGATTAGCTACTGCAAATACGATAGATTTCATCAGAGGTGCTGGTGCTGTACAGCAAGAAATCCTACCTGTTGTCCTTTAATGAATGATAGCGCTTGCTAGTCTGTTAATGGGGCATCTGGGCCATATTTTTGAAGTTTAAGGATATAGCAATGTGTAAGAAAGAACCTTTTAGTCTTGTACACATCTGTGTGAAAGGCAATCGAAAACCGTGTCGATTTTACCATCGTCTTCTCTCGAATTCCTTTGATCAGAAGCTGCTTTAAATGGTCTTTCATGTGTCTGTGGGGGTCAAAGGTCAGAGAGCGCTGTTCTCCTGAGTTTTTCTTCTCGCCACCGGGGTTGAAGCACAGGCGGTCGATGAGAGCGTTGCTGTTATCTGGAAGTTAATGCCTACATTATTCATTGACCTATTTTTGTATCGTTTCCACTTCTCTCTGTGGAATGCGCAGAATTAGATTTAGGAACGCTGGAAAACAGCATTACCTAGATTCTGTTTAAGGAAAAGCCCGAGTCCAAATGTAATAACACAATAGCGTTGCCCATAGAGAATGAATGGTTTTTAAAGTTCAGTCGGTTTACATAAGAAAATTCAGTTTGTGTGTGTGTGTTTGTGTGTGTGTGTGTAACATATGTGTGTATTCCTTGAATATATGTTTATTCCATGATCCATTTTCTAGTCATTAGGACTTTGGACTTGTTTCTGGAAATATTTGCTTTGTGACTTTTCGCCTCTCAGTTGCATTCTCAGTGCTTTTTTTCCTCTAAGCTGATTGGCCGGTGCTCCACATGCGAGGACAAAACCTCGCACAGGTGCTGGCAGCCCAGTAACCCCGCTTCACCCCCTGCCTCCGTATACACCAGTCACACCAGTAACCCCGCTTCACCCCCTGCCTCCGTATACACCAGTCACGCCAGTTTCACCTCCAGCCTCCACAGCCCCTCGGCCTCTTTTCCCACTCAGAAAGGGGCCCAAGGAGCCGACCCAAGGGGCCGACCCAAGGTTCCGACGCAGGGACTCCGGCGGGGCTGCCTCTAGGTTAACCCGCTGTGTTCCTTCGTCCCAGTGCTGCGTTCAGGGTTTGTGCTCGTCAGCGCTGTCTAAACTACTGAAGGATGAGGGTTTTTTGTTAGCGCCGAGTTCCTGTCCAGCGTCCGTGGGTCTTAGCATCACCAACGCCTCTGTCTCTCTACCGGGGGGGATATTAACCTCATGAAAGATGAAAATGCGTTATTTAATAGAGAACGCCCTGGTAAGGAAAACCCGCCCGTTTGCCGCTGTCCCTCGCTGCTATGACGACCCGGGCAGTTCCCGATCCCTCGTTTCGGTCGCGCGGATTAGCCTAGCGTCCGCCGCTGCGCGGGTTTACCACGGTGTGTTTGGTCAGAGGGCCCATACGACCGGCCCCGCGCCTGGATCGCACAATCTCCGCCGCGTTCCAGCCCCTTCCGTTTATCCCTAAACGACATGAGGTAACGCAGGGCGACCAGGCGTTGGAGCGCTTTTCCTCCGCTCTTTCTCCCGCTCCTTTGCGGTGAGCCGCCTGCGTCTCTGGCCGGTGTTCACTGCTACATTTGCACACTAGACGGTTCCTTCCCTGACCGCGTCCGCCGGCCGATTTATTTTCCATTTCACGGGAAAGATGAACGAGACAGGGGAGGGGGGATGCAGGCCCAGCTGTGGACCATCCCAGCATCCTAATGACAGCCAAGCCCTCGCTCCATACCCACGGCTTCCAACACACACACACACACACACACACACACACACACCTGCCCAACCCAGAGTTCAGCTGCTGGAAAATTGCCACACAGGCACAGGGGAAGGCTCTGGAGTGTGGGCTAAGGTTTTACCAGATACATTTGTTTGCACTTGTTGTTGACGCAGGCTGGGCACCCCAAATAAGAGCTAAGGGTTCTGCAGAGATGGAAAGATCTCAGAATGGCGACTGTAGAAATGTCATTTTCCCACGTGTCTAATTTGTGAGGCTCCTGATGGCAAACTCCTCCTTCCCATCCCAAAACAAACGCTGTCAGCCAGCAGAGAGCGATCGCACGTACGTGGCTATTACTGGTTAACATGTCCGCCTTCAGCTGAGCTGAGATGCCTCAGCAGTATGTATGCCCTGATCAGCAGGCTCACAGCTGGCCATGTGTGTGTCATTAGCAGTCGTTAAAATGTAACCCGAGTGTGGGCACACTTTTCCCCTAATATCTCTCTCTCTCTCTCCCTCCCTCTCTCTCTCTCTCTCTCCCTCTCTCCCTCCCTCTCTCTGTCTCTCTCTCTATCCTTTTTTAAGTTGCAGATGAAAGCAACATAGGAGTCTTAGCGGGGCAAAGGTCAGGTAAGGAATGCGCGCATACACATAGCTAAACACACACAGTCGCGCACACACACACACACACACAGCCCAGGCCCAGGCAGAAGTGTAACGCCTTGTTGACGGAGGGCTTCCGTGTGCTCTGACGCTGATGGATGGGGGTTCGAGCCCCAGTGCTGCAGATCAGAGCATGCTGGGGACTCCGCCCTCTGGGCAGGGTCGCTACGGCAGCCCCGCTCTGCTGCCCCCCCCACCCGCCGCCCACCCCGGGCACCCTGCCACGCACACACTGCTTACTGGCTGAGCAGTGACACATGTAGAACAACTGCAAGTCTTTATAGTCCGGGCAGAGGCAGTTTATCACCAGCCACAACAGAACAGAAGCAAGGGGAAGTGACTGGGTTTCCATCTCTGAACGCACAGTGGATCATTAATGTGTCCCGGAGCCTTACGGAACGCTTTGATAGCTGGCTGATCGGGTATTTATGTCTGTGGTGTGTTTGAGCACACGCGTGTCTGCGTTTGTGTGTGTGTGTGTGTGTGTGTGTGTGTGTGTGTGCCAGAGAGAGACTGTTTGTATGCAGCATTCTTGTGTCTGCTTCATCAGCTCACCTTGTGTGTGTGTGTGTGTGTGTGTGTGTGTGTGTGGCCCTCAAGCTGATGGAGCAGGTTTTTGCCAGATGCTTCCTCTCCTTTGCTCATTGTCTCCATCCCTCCATCTCTCTCTTCCTCTGCAGGCTGGAATGCTCCTCGGGGGCCAGCTGCCGTTATAGTTAAACGAGGGAGGCGATGGTGGGGAGGAAGGAGAGCAGGCTTGAGGGCTTTCCACCTCTCCCTGTGCAACCGGGGCTCTCCCATCATGCACCTCTGCTGTTTAGTGCCCCCTCAGCCCACGTATGACCTCTCCCGTAGTTACCGAACCGTGGAGCGCGGCTGCCTTCTGCATGCGTTTGGCTGTGTGCACACCGTATCGTGAGCCACGTTTCTGTTCAGTATACGCATCGTCTGCTGGTGCGGAGCGGCGTGGGGCGAGACGTCTCGTGCGTCTCCCCCTCTCCGTCTGCGACGGGCGTAGCGTCTGGAGCTGGCCCCTTGACTAATGGCTGGCGTTTTGCGTTTGGCGTGTGTGATTTTTCTCCACGCGTGCTGCAGGAAGGCGCTCGGTAACGCGTTTAATAAAACACACCGTTCTTCTGTGGCTTTACTGATGTTCAGGCTGATGTTTATTGACAGGCCGGCGAAGGCTTTGCTGACTGGGTGGGTTTCGGAGGGGCCTGGCTCCCCCAGAATGCCTCTTCATGAGCTTGGACATATTTAATTAGCTGGATGGTCTTAAGAGCCCTGGCTTTGTGCTTTTAATCTACCTAAAACCTCCCTAGTCCCATGGCCCTCTCCCTCCCTCTCCCTCTCTCTCTCTCTCTCTCTCCCTCCCTCTCCCTCTCTCTCTCTCTCTTTCTCTCTCTCTCCCCCTCTCCCTCTCTCTCTCTCATCCCCTCTCCTCACTCTCTACACCGTTGTTGTCCACACATCATGTGACTTAAATCCACAGAATCCGATTCCCATCAAAACTGTGTAAAACCCCTCTCCCTCTCTCTCTCTCTCTCTCTCACTCCCAGCTCAGAGCCATGGCCCTGGAGTCTGGAGTGTATACAGGAACCAGGCCTGTTTGCATCCTCACCGAGCGGTTCTAGCCCAGTGTACCGGCTTCTCATGAAGCCACCACTGAATGTGTCGTTGATGACTTGTGACCTGCTGTTCTCTCCTCCCTATAGCTTTGCTGGGTCCAAATGGCCCTGTTTTCTGTAGCAGAACCGACTGGCGCTGGCCTGGCGGTGGGTGCTGTGTGTGTCTGGGTGTAGTGCATGTTCTTTCATCTCTGGTCAGGACAGATGGGAATTAGTAGGCAGAAAGGTGTGTGCTCTCTCCCCTCCAGTCCTACTGCTGCAGAGTCTCATTAGAACAGGGGTGAATGCTGTGTGTGTGATCATCAGTAAGTGTATGCTAGCTGAAGCATAGCACAGAGGTGTTTAAGCTGGCTGCACGTGTGTGTAACTGAATGTGTGACTGTTGCTCAGTGCTGTATGATTGGAACGTTTGAGCAGAGCTTAGCTGATATCCTAGCCTTCCTCAGACAGGTGGCCATTCACACCTTCCCTTAGAGATATGAAGCTCACCGTATTACACACACACACACACACACACACACTCGCCCTCGCTTTTTCTGCCTCGTCTTTCTCTCTCCGTCTGCCACTTTCTTTGCCTTTGCAACTTTGTTACCCTGTGTGCACCTTTGTCTCCGTCTCTCTCACTCTCTCACTCTCACGTTGTTTTCGTTCCTTCCACTGTGGTGTGGTGGTGATGAACAGCAGTGAAGGAGGGAAAGGAGGGTGAGATTATTTTACAGCTTTAAAACCTCAGCGCTCTCTCTCTCTCTCTCTCTCTCTCTCTCTCTCTCTCTCGCCAAACCGCCTGGGTGCGGGGGAACGTGAGACCGAGCCGTCGCCAGCGGTTCAGAGCAAATGTGGCACGAGTGCAAAGCACCCTGGGAATTGCAGCCTCTCACTGCTCTCAGATCAGAGCGCTCCGCCCTGCCTCGACAGCCGTGGAAACAACGCGGCTCTCGCCAGCATCCAGACCGCCGTCCGCGGAAAAACTGAGCGGCCCATCTGTTCCCTGTCTCGTTTCTCATACATGACGGTGAAGAGGAGCTAAACCCGCGCGCCGGCCTGCCGCTGGGGGCTGTGGCCTGAGAAACCTGGATTCCTACCGTAAATCACGGAAGGCGTTTACACAAAATAAAATAAATCTGTTACTCTTATATGAGTCCGGGGCTTCGGCTCAGCACTGGGCTTCTATAAAACCTTCCACTCTCTCCTTTGTACCAGACACACTGTGATTCACTATACAGATTTCACAAGGAGAGGAACCAACATTCGATGTCCAGGGTGGTGCTCAGAAGAGAGCCGATGAAGGGTCTGATGAGGGTAGTGCAGACCAGACGTGTGTTTAATGGAGAGGAATGTACTGAAGTGTTACCCACTCCATGTCTGAGAAGGCCAAGTTCTCATTGGTCAGTGTGTCTGAAGTTTTAGGCGGAGCCAATCAGGCAGGGGCCCTCCTGTGCCAGACCCGAACCTGGATTCCAGAACCGCATACCACGGCATGTGAAGAGTCCAGGCAAGTGAATCTAACAGGGACAAAACGCCTCTGTTTATCCAGAGCAGGTAGAGCGAGCAGAATAAGCTGCTAACACCAGCGAGGTCACGGGCTGAAAATACTGAAACAGTAAACGGTCTCCAAGTCCTTCTGGAGGCCTGGTACCTGCGAGCTGGGCTGAGCCATGTTCTGTCCTGCAGGCTCAGCCCTCGTCCTGCTGAGACAGGATGGCAATTTCCTAGGGAGACTTTGATAGCGCAGAAGCATCTGCTCAGGGAAGAGAATTTGATCCTCACTGATCTCCAAGTGTGATCGGCCAAGGTCTGATTGGTTCTGGTTGGGCAGCAGCAGAGTCCCGTACAGTTGCGGAGATGCTGACTTCGCACGAGTTGAAGACATGGACGAGGGACGTGTTAACGTGACCCCCCCCCCCCCCGACCCCCTTCTCTCTTCGCCCGGGTGCAGACGCAGAGAATGTGGCGGAGAGCCGTTTGATGTTCACCACGGTGAGCCAAAAACACCTGTGTGTCCAGGCCAGGAATTTCTGTGGAAATAAACACGTGCCTGTCGCTAAGAAACATGAGACCACCAAAGTCTGAGAGATGAGATCGTGTGTGTGTGTGTGTGTGTGTGTGTGTGTTGGTGCAAGATAAACATTTCTAAAGGAGCATTTGGAGCGTGTGTTTGCGCGTTGGGTTGTGTGTGTGTGGGGGGGGGGGGGGTCGGCGGGGAGCGGAAATCTTTGCGGGCGGCCGCGTTTCTGCCACCACGTCTGTGTGTGTGTGTGTGGGG
>JAOYMR010000006.1:25604514-25616431 GCA_025802075.1 Tenebrosternarchus preto | reverse complement strand
CCGGCCAGCACACCTCCCCCCCCCCCCCGGCCCCCAAGCGCCATGGTTTGACCCCACCTGGTGGAGGCCATGCTGCCGGCTACTGCCACAGCTGCTTCCCTTGTGTTCTCCCTGTGTTCTCCTTCCATTGTTCTGCTCCCAGGATGGGTGGAGGAGGACCATTAGTGAACATCTGGAGCTGCTTACTTCAGCTCCAGATGCAAGCGCCAACAAATCAAACACTATAAGACTGTACAAATAAAAACACAATAAGACTGTTCAAATAAAAAGCCTGCTAGCAACTGCCAATAGAGCACTTCACTTCCAGTGAGTCTCTAACAGGTAAAGAATGAGTGTCTTGTCTCTTAGAAATGGAGGTCATGATGTTGTTGTTTTTTTTGTGTGTGTTATGTTTACTTGTGATGACCGAGATGTTTCTTGAAAAGGCTTGTCAGATGTGTTAGAAGGCTGTTAACTCTCCAGCAATACAGATAAGGTTGGTTTAGTCCAATTTTTTTTTTTTTTTTGAGTAGTAATCATTTGATGTTGTGTTGCTGATGAAAGTGGCGTTTTACGAAATTAGACTAGTAGGTTTGCCGCATTCACCTTGCTCTCTTGCACAGAGTCAGCCGCGGGTGAGTGGCCGAACTTTGCACTAATTTGGCAGCGATAGGCTGCCCTCCCTATCACCATGTGGCTCTGATGAGATTACGGGGCTGGATAATTCATTTTTCAGCCTAATTTTCTTCTTAATTGACTTTCATGGTCTCTTTCTGAGCTCGAGTCACCGTGGCAGCTGGCCTACCTGACGCCGCTTCCCGTTCGAGCCTGTCCGCCCGCGGGCAGAGATGCCCGTGTTGTTCCTGCCGAGTCGGTTCTGCAGTGCTGAACGCGTCCAAGACGTCTTAACCCCCACGCCGGGGCTGGATGCAAACGCAGGCCTGGATGGCGTGTGCTTGGAAACCTGAGAACGTAAACCCGCGATCAGCTCAACGCTGCTGGCTTTCTGTGTGGTTCTTGCATGGACGTGGTTGTTCGAGGAACAGGCGAATCACGCGAGTGGGTCGTGACACATTTGAGGGGGGGGGGCACGTCTAGCGTCCAGCGCAGGGCTGTTGTGCTATGACTCACGTTTTGAAACTGAAAATTTCAATCATATTACCAGCTTTCCACTCCCCCTGGAATTTCCCGAAATAGGAAGTATGACAGTTAATCACCAGAAACCTCTGAAAATAGCCTGTTTAAACAAGCAGGGCTGCTGAAAGACGTGTTTCAGTAAAATAGGTAAACAGATAATCCAAGATCCAACAGCTATGATGTTTATGTTTTGTGCAGTAACCACCTTGTACAGTTTTCCCATGTGTTCAGGCAGGAGAGACTTTAGTTCTTTACTACTGTGTTTTGGCAAGAGTGTTTCCTCTACTCACTTCATCCCATAACCTGCTGTAAACCGTAAGAAAAGGTTGGTGGTTAATATGGAGTGTTAACGCTCTGCTGCACATCTCTCTCTCTCTCTCTCTCTCTCTCTCTTTCCCTCCCTCTCTCTTTCTTTATCTTTTTATGACTGTGGCCATATCTCTGTCGTCCCCTCCTCCCTTTCTAGTGTCTGAAACATTAGGGCAGATGTCGACCCTCACCATCCACTCTGATGGTGATGTAACCATGTCTGAACAGAGGTCACGACCTCATGGATATGCATTACACTCCTCAGACAGGCGTAATGGGAGCGTCTCCCCACACACCTCCCCTGGCTGGAATGCGTCTGGCCTGGGGAGATCCTTCCAGAGAAGGGCACGGAGGTGGCTCCACCCCGCCAGCCTTACCCTGCTCCACCCTGCCTACCCCGCCGTGCCTGCCCCACCCTGCCCCGTCCCATACCAGCGCGAGCCTCGTCCACGCACTGAGTCATCTCCGTCTACCTCCAGTCACACACATCACAGAACGACATGACTAAAAGCTCCTCTCGAGTTCATTATGAGGATGGAGAGCATCAGAAGACGGAAGGGTTACGTGGGAGAGCGGCCGTCTGCTCCCTGCAACCCCTTCCGCAGCCGCAGTCACTTTCACCTTGTCAGGGCGGAGATGATGAGAGCCCCTTGAGAGACTCAGAGGAGGCGGAGGTGATATATCGGAGGTGAAGAGGCTCCTGCTGACACTTGCATGCTGTCATAGCATTTTTACCTCATCTAACAAAGCAACGGCGGCCAGTTTGGATCAGAGCAGGCCAGGCCACCCTCTAGCAACACCCCCAGCCCCAACCCCTAACATTACTTACCCTGACTGGAAGTCATGCCTTGCTCCTTTCTATTCCTGCCTCGGAAAATATGAATGGAAAATAACGCACAAAATTGCAAGTAGACTCTCTAATGGTTATTCGCGGTTTGAGCCCTTGGCATTTACACAATAAAAGAAAAACCACTCCAGCCATCCTGTGCTCTCCCTCTCTCTCTCTCTCTTGCATGGAAGTGAAGGCTCCGTCTAGCTGATCCTATCTCCGCAGAAGCTCCCGTACGGCTGGATTACTGTTCGGCCTCAAATAGTTTTCAGTCAGTCAGTTGTTTCACTGGCCGGCTGCAGCTTGTGGTCGGTGTGGAAAAAGTGCTGACGTCCCTGGTGTTGGGGATTTGAATACCACAGGAGAGATTAATTCAAAGACTTTTGTGCCTGCTCTTTGTTTAATGTTTAAAGTACAGCATGTGGAACCCTGTATGCCAAGCAACATAACCTTCATTTAACTTGGCTGGTGAACAGTGAAAGTGCTCTTGAATGAATTTTAGCTTTAGTTACACGAGAACACACCCTCGAGTTACACAAATACCCAGGATGTAAATGTAACAAAGAAAAACACATCAACATGCTTTTAAGTTCATGAGGCGACCTTGTTGAGACAACAGTGCATCTGACCAGAGTGTGAGAGAAGGTATTTCTAATATTTACACAGTGCCCTCTCCGAGATGCCCAACAGCTGCCCTGTTGATGGAAGACTTCGGGTTTGTTATGGGTGAAGCCAGTCTACTTCAAGCACGGTTAATGATTTTGTTAGTGTTTCATGAGGAGGCGCCATCTTGTTCAGCCCGGCTATTCGTTTGTTTCTTTGTTTCGCTGGATTGCTCTAGCAGGAGAATTAGTGGAGGTTTAGTGTTGATGTAGCCTAAAGAGTGAGGAGAGAGAGGCCAGTGAGTTGAGATTTCAGCAAATGGAAATGAAAAGAAAATAACTGTTGCCAATCAAACAGAAACTTTCGTCAGTGGGAACGGATCGTCCTTCAGCAGAGAGCAGAGCAGCAATATTTTACTTCACTTGTTGTAGACCAGATGGCCCCATACAGATGAATGCTGGAGTCTAACAAAGAAATACCTGTGGGTTGGTGTTCTGTAATGCGTTTTCTGGTCTGAGATGTTCCGCCTCTAAGTAACCATGTGTTTAATCTTCTCATGAAAGAGAGGAGAAAATATGGGAGTGGTTAGAATACCTGTAATCTGCCAGTCTATATTTGAACTGCTTGCCATATTGCACACTGAACCACCTTCCACAGTGTAATCACAAGGAAACTGCACTATGTACGAGTTGTATTTTCCCTTGCATTAAAGCAGAACATGCGTGTTATTTTAGGCAGCGGTGAGTGAAAGCAGGTTAATACTGATGTTCTCACGTTGCAAAACTGCAGACTAAAATCATCTTCTCCTAACCACCCAGTCTAAGCCCGACCCGGCAGCACAGTGCTAAAGACTTTCTGACCCACGTCAGGCTTCTGAACCCACAGAAGCAGAGGAACCCGACTCCCAGCTGCATGGTTAGAGGGAGCTTCCGAGCTCTGTCATGGGCTACGGAACAATTACAGGTCTCGGGATTCACATTTATGGAGTGTGTTTAGATGGTCGCTGTCGGGCAAGTGACTGTTGGAGTGTATCAGACTGGAGAAGCTGGAGAAGAGTGAAGTGACAGTGAGCTGCAGAGTTTTGATGAAAGGAGATTGACATTTCAGCTGTGTTGGTGTGTACATGCATGTTTGAGAAGTGGAGAGAGAGAGAGAGTGAGTGCATGCATGTTTAGTGGGTGTGGAGGATTTCTCTGACTGATCTGCACACTGGGAAATGTGGTTTGACTAAACTGAACCAAGGCAGAAGGAGGGATAAACAGTAAGAGAGATGCAGCTTTGAAGATTGAAAATAAAATGGTGAGAGGCAAAGGAAAGAAAATTGATCATGGCAAAATAAGGATCATCAGAGTGAGAGAGAGAGGGAGAGAGAGAGAGTGCAGAGAAAGTGTGCCTGTCTTCTCCATTCGTTCCTCTGCAGGTCAGGGGTCAGAGCAGACTGGGTCAGGTGGAGGATAACTCAATCAGATGACTGAGTTCACCACTCAGACTCGGAGAGACTGAGAGAGAGAAAGGCAGAAGCAAAGACAGAGGAGTGGGGGGTAATGCGTGTAATACATGTGGAATTTTAATTGGATTAAAGGCGAGTTTGACCTCTGTCTGCCCATTGGCCCCTGAGGATGGTCAGCATTCTTCCATTTGGATCTTCAGTCTGGGGTCACACACACAGACAGCTTCCACCTCCTCATGTGACTGCCTGCCTTCCCAGGCATCTCTTAGTACCTGGGTGCTTGATGCTGGACAACACACCAGCACCAGTGAAGAAGTTATGAATAAGTTGGGTTTTGAGTATAAATGACCAGTTACCCTGTCATTATTGCCTTCACTTGAAGGAACTGCCAAAAATCCCTACCTGCTCAGAGAGAAAGCTGAGTCTCTAATTAACAAAGAACCAGGAGCTTTTGGTCAAGATTCTTCTTTAATACCAACTTCTAATCATGTAGTGTAGCATACAATTGTATTAGAATAAGTGTATTATTCATTTGCTGTTCATTTTTTTGCTTCATGTTTTCTGAGGTTGCCCTGGCGATACAGGTCAGCAGTGAAGGGCTACAGTGTGTCCCGTTGGCTTTAATCACAGACCTGGCTGTGATTACAACTGGGATTCTGTGGAAGCTCTGAAGGTGCGTGGGTTGTGGGGAAGGGATCAGTTAAAGACACAGGGGCTCTGCGAGAGACGGTACGGCGTGGACCTTTGCTCAAGCCTCTCGGGCTGAGCGAGCGAGCGAGCCGTAGCCCCATCCCACTCACCACCTCTGAGGAGCGCGTGGTGACCGCGGGGCTTCTCAACAGAGGGGCTCGGAGCTGCGACCCATGGTTCGAGCGTTTAATCTGATTAAGAAGTTCAGATGCCAGTTCAGCTTCTGCAGATGAGGGAGTGTGGAGGCTTCCACATGCATGCACCACCAAGCAATTACAGCTGCCTTTGTAACGTAAATGTTTTTGTTTTGTTTTGTTTTTTCCCCCTCCCTTCTCCTCTCTTAACCTGTGTATCCTCACCAAGGGGGCTCTCGAACCCCAGCAGTGACTCTGTCTGTGTGGGGCCTTTTTAAATTTTCCACTCTGTAAGAGAAGTTTTTAGGCTTGCTATTCAAATCTAATAAGCTTTAGAAAGCTTTGCCATATCTTAGATGGTTGCTTATGGAGGATCATGGCTTTCGCAGGGATGATTTATTCTGGTATCCCACAAGGCTGTGTTGCCACCACCTCATAGCAGCTGTTAGAGAACCCCCCCCCAATCCCCAAGCACTTCTCTTTTAGCAGGATCGGGCTGGCCTTTACTCTGATCATCTTAGCCATATCCCACCCAAGTTCTCTCAGCTCATCCTCTTTTGATGCCAACGTGCTTTTTTTTTTTGGGCTCCTGGCGCAGCGCGGGCCTGGCCGCACCTCTCGCCGCTTTGCCCGTCCCCAGCTGGCGTGATGCCCGGGTTGCCATTAACGGTCGCTGCCACGCTCCCGTACCCCCATACGGGGTAATGGCGCCGGTGAGCCTGCGCAGAGGGAGCGTGCCTGAGCGCGTTATGTCCGAGGTGGGCTCGGCGCGGAGCGCTCAATAGTGCCGGATAACGAACGCTGGCCTTCCTCTCTCCGAGCGAGTTGGATAATGACGGCGGTCTGTGCCAGAGCTCTGAAGATCTATCACTATAACACCATCATACACACAGCGCTCGCTCACTCACTCCCTCACTCACTCCCTCACTCACTCACTCACTCACACTCGCTCGCTCTTTTTCTCAGGTCTCCCACTTCAGCAGGTTCTCATTTCAACACCTGAATTTAAAGCGAAAAAAAGTGAATTCAAGGCACAAAGATTCCCCATCTTTTCATTAAAAAAGGCGTCTTTCTCTCTCTTTCTCTCCCTTCCATACTCTTCTTCCTTTTTTTTTCTTTTTAAAGAGTCAGCCATTAATATGTTCCTTTGCCTTCCTTTCTAGGCAAATATGTGAGCGCTTTGGCAACTTCTGCCCATTAAAGCTATGAAAGCCCTTTGGTTTCTGTGTGTTAGGAGCACACCAGACCTTTCTCAGACAGCCCTTCTTATTTCTCCTCCTCACCAGCCTTTCTGTCCCAGTGCTACCCTTCACCCATGGTTTTGTTTATTTTGGTTGTGCTGTAGATGTGATTCTCGGATCACTGAGCCATTTACCCGCTGTCCTACACAGATGAGCATATGGCTGGTTTCATAGAAGCACCCCTTTACTGAATCCTGCAAGGATTTCTTAATGAGTGACACGTTACTTATAATTTATGTATTGGCTTGTTTTCCGTAGCATATCAGCAGTATTCCATAAAATTAATAACGTTAACTACCAAGAAAGAAAGAAAAAAAAAAACACTCCTTCTGAAGAAATCTTTATAATAATTCCCTTGGAAGCTGAGAAGATGAATCTCTTCAAAATAAACTGTCATAAGGCTGAATGACTATAGTGGGAAAAAAAATAAATGAACTATTCATCATCAAGTCTTTCATAGTCATTTATTATAAACCAGTAAGTGCTGTACTTTTCTTTGTAAATGCTTAGCAGAGATTATTATAACTCTTAATCATGACAGAAAGGACACCGAATAGTCCGCTGTAATTCTGTGCTATTGAGAATATCGCTACGGTTTGTTCAAACCGTCCATCTTGTGTTTCCGTGTGCTCAATTCTGAGAAATACTTTCCCATGGACTCTGTACTGCTGAATTGAAATACCTACCAGTGAGTTTATTTTGTTGTTGTTTTGTTTTTGGGTTTTTTTGTTGTTGTTTTTTTAAAATTATTTATTTTTTTAATGAAATGCAATGGCTTTCAAACCTGGCCTTCTTGAGCAAAGTTCTTGAGAGGATCATAGCAATGGAGGTGAGCAGCCCAAGTTTTACTGTCGCCTCTTATTTGACCTCTAAATGACGCGTGTAAGACTCTCTTGGCTCTTGCGGTAACAGGATAAAAAACTAAATTGAGCCTTTTGAATTTCGCCATGTTTAAAGTGCCCTAAACATACCTAAGGAGAGGCTTTTTTTCACTACATTAACTTTGAAACACCGCCAGTAGATTGCAGTTAAGAGGAAGTGCACCAGAATATTTACCAGAATATTTATGTAGGAAGAGAGTACATCAGTTCTGTTCTGGCACCATTACATTAGACACCTGATAAATTTAAGCTTGATTTCAAAATTATTCCATCGGTTTCTAAAGTACTCAATAGTATTCCATCTCCATATATTTCTGAGTGCCTGACAGACTGTGTTTCAGAGTGCAGTGTAAGCTTGTTGAATATGCAAAGAGTCAAACCCAAGAAAACTTTGCTAGCTGAATTTTGTCGTCATGGAGCCGAAATTCAGAAAGTACTTTCATTAGATATTCGTCACCTGCTTTAAAAGGATACTTTAAAAGTGTCTTAATGTGCTTTTACTTCTAAAATAAAATGTAACTTTATGCATTTCTCTTTTAAACAAAAAAATGCACGTTTTTCTTTTATTTTACATTTTAGATTAATTTAATGCTTGCATTACTATTATGCATTTCTTCTGCTCGCATGTTCTAATCTTCATTTCCTTTATTTGCACTTTCACTGTAATGTATGAACGTACATAAGGAGTGGTATTACATATGTCTGATCCTTGGTGTCTGTGTGAAGGTCTGTTCTCCATCACAGTGAAGTCCACACTGGTGCTGCTGCTGACCAAGTCCTTGTCTCCACTGTTTTTGTTTGTTTGTTTGTTTGTTTGTTTGTTTTAAAAACATTTTAAGTTTTTTTTTTTTTTTTTTTTTTTTTTTTAAATGGGTGCTTAATTGCCTGTTTATGCACTCGTGGTATTAACTGCGTCCTTGGCAAGGCTTGTGTTTGCAGCTGGCCAGATTTCTGGACCTGGACAGTCTCATTAATCGGTGGTTTTATCAGCCCAAGGCATGATGACATGCCTGGGGTGTAGAAGGCCAGAGCAGGCCAGATTACTCAGGGAAGCCTTTTGTCAGCACAAGGACCCCGGAGCTTTGTGAAGACTAGGATGCCTTTGAACCAATTTCATAGCACATAACATCCATTCGTTTGCCCTTAACCGCCTCTCTGACAGTTCTGTTAGTGGGCTGAGTTTCGGCACAGATCCCTCTGTGAATGATGAACTCAGAGTGAGGCTGGAGTCATAGCCAATGTTTCCTTGCTTGGAATCACAACTAACGGAGCTCTGTAGAAAGCAGACAAACAGCAAACGCCCACTTCTGTTGTTTTCCTATTTCTGTGTGTAACAGAGGCACCTCCACAACTGTTGGAGGTGCATTATTTGAAATCCCTTCAAACCAGTAGGACTCGACATGCCTCAACCTGAAATGCACTTGCCTGATGTGCAAACATATTTCACTGGCTATTAAATAAAAAGTACATTTGACCTTTTTCATAGCACATGTTGCATCATTTTGAGTAGATTTTCCCTGTTCTTGATGTCATGTGTATATTTTTATTTTGTTGAGTGTGGACTTGGTCAGGTTAGCGTTTTACTCTTAACGACAGTGGGCCTGTTTTGCTACGCTCTGTTAAGCCTGTTTTTAATAGGATCCATGCACACTTTCTTTATTACTCCACATTCTGCTTTGGATTGACAGTTGGTTTGGCTTCTGGTTTGTTTACACTGAATCTGTGTTTCTTGACACAGTCCTCTGAGGATTGATCGCAATGATCAGGACGGCGTGCATGTCCGACAGTCTGAATTAACCACCACTTGTTAGTGTTCAGTCTTGTGATTGGTGCTTAATTTAAATTACATCACCGTGGGTTGTGGTTGGTATGGAGCCCTCTCACCTGCTCTGTGTAACCACGTCCTGAACCAGGCTTGTGTGTGGCTGTTCCACTGGTCACGAGAGAACCCCAGACACATTCCTCTGAACACTAGATGTTAATCGGTCTGTTGAGCTTCCCAGCATGAATGAGCTGGGTCACTGCTCAAGACAGACCCACCCCCATCTCCATGCAACTGACCACCGACACAGACGGCTAAGCTCCTGACCCCAGGACAGCTATTACAGAGAACATACCCCCACCCACTGTAGTTACATGTCATTCAGATCACCTCTCACAGCTGTTGGCATCATGTTGCAGTTGGAGCCGGATTGAACCATATGGAAGGGCTCATAGGGGTCAATGGAGACGATTGATAAAAATGACTAAATTAGGGTTCTGGGTACAGGAAAGGGAAAGCATGCATTGTTGAGCCTTGTGTTTGTTGTTAATGAGTGTTGGGAGCAGACGGACTGGAGGGTCTGGGAGTGGTTAGAGGTAATGAGGGCTGCTGCTTGCCCCAGTGGATTTACTATAGTGGAACTTCAAAGACTCGAATACCACCCAAAGTTCAGGAATTCCGGAAGGAGTCGGAGTTCGTTGAGCCCTGTTTAGGGATTCACCATGCTCCTCCTCTTCAGAGGCCCTCTGCCTGTCAGCCTGCACCTGGCATCCAGGACAGAGCGCCCGTAAACCAGCCAGTCCTAGCCGCAGCTGTTCTCGAATTTTCAACCATTTTCACAGTCGTTTCAGTTCTATAACTCCAGCCTGGGCCAAGCCTTCAAGCAAGGCAGAACAATCTAGAACATTTCTAGACAAAGGTTTGGGGGTTTGCTTGATGTGTCTATTACAGAAGAGGAAAAAACGCTTGACATACTTGCATTTTCATACCTCCCATTTGTAACGACTCCCAAAACTAAATTTAAACAAAAATGTTATTGCTCCATTTTATCAGTGACCTAAAAGAATTTAAAAGAATTCTGCTCACCTAAAAGCAAGCATTAGCCTTATCAGGCTGAGAATTCTGAAGCTGTAGACAGAGAGAGGCCACTGAGTACACGTCTGAGTAGGAATTTGCTTTGCTTATCCAGCAGTAAGATTTAGCTGGAGACGCTGCCTTTGCTGCTTGAGCATAGCGCGTTATAGCCTTCATTGATTCTACTCCTAGATGTTCGCGTCAGGTAAACTGTGAATTTGCAGCACCTTTGCTCAGGTGTGTTTGGACTGTAAGGCTGTTGTATGATTACGTTCTATTATGTTATATTGCCTTGGCATGCAGTAGCCTTGCTGTTTGGGTGGAGGGGGTGGGGGAAACGTCCATTTAGACCTTTAATATATCCTACATCTTACAGTTATCTGACTTACGGCAGCGAAGACTCTACTGTTTAAGAGGAGATCTCCCAGTTATCTGACTTACGGCAGCGAAGACTCTACTGTTTTCTGCTGTCAAGCACTGCATTCTCTCTCTCTCTCTCTCACTCGGTGTTGGCGAGTTAATGGTGCCTCCATTATGGACAGTAATGCACGTTAATGTCATGATGTTGATTACAGCGCGACTGAATGTCACAGTGGCACTTTGCTTCATGCCAGAACCGTGCAGATTCGCACCTAAAAAGAACACCAGGTAATTATCCTCCGCATCTCACGCCACGTTCCCCGCGACTGTGGCGTCATGGAAATAGACCTTCAGCCTTTCAGGTTGGGTTTGATATGTCACGGAGTGGCAGGTGCAGTTGGTTAAAAAGATCAAACACTTGTTTGTTCCAACCTCTCTATTCAAATTATCTCTTTTTCAACATCTAGTGGACAAGTGGGGTCCGGGTTGTGCCTCTTTTAGCGACGTCTGATCTGCAAGCAAGCGCCGCGGCGTTTGAAATGCAGCCCTTGACGTTCCCGGCTCTTGAGGGGAGAGCGACGGATGATTTGCCGAGCGACAGGGTCGGCGGGGCCCCGGGGCCATGGGGATTGGTGCCGGCAGGCAGGTTGGGTTTAAACCAAGCGTTCTCTGACTGGCAATCATCTCTACGAGGGAGAGAAAGGAGCCTCGCTTCCATCCCATTACACCTTCATCTCCACCTGTCCGCCCGGCCAGCTGCTACCCACTCTGACTCGGCCCCTCGTCGCTCCGGACACACACACACAAGCGCGCACACACACACACCCGCCACAGGCAGAGAGATGGAAAATCCTTCTCATACACACACAAAACACACTCGAACTCGTATGTGGACGCTCTGGTGTGCCGTTTCTTTCACACTTACAGAAAGCACCTATAGAAAGAAAGAGCCCTTCGACAGAATGCTGAAAAACACAGAAGATTTCAAACTAGGGCACACAAGTACAGCAGATGCCGTTCAGCGTCGTTCCCCCACATCGGCTATGAAATCCAGCCCACAAATACAATAATATGACCGTACATCCCAGTCCTGCTGTTCTGCTCCTCAGATGCCTGCACCAACAAACGCTCACGTGTAGTATTACACGTGGCCGGCGTTGCGTATACCGAAGAAATGCACGTGCGCTCACACCCACTCTGGTGAGACGATATCAAAGGCTCTGAGATTTATTTCACCAAGCACATCAGTTTTAATCTACCTGTGCTTTAGGTGCTCCATACATTTGCACACTGTCCTTGAAAGAACTCAAGGTGGGTACCTGATAAGGGGGTAAGAGAGGGAAAACGAGTGGGGGGGGGGGGGGGAACATTGGGGTTAATGGGGATAAAGAAAAAAACATTTAACCATTGCCACCCAAATAGACAACAAACTCCCCATCGAAAAAGTACGGCGGCGGGGGGCCCGCGG